>JBAGKK010079682.1:0-26892 GCA_037177015.1 Euceroptres primus
AAATCACCTTTCACACAAGTATCGAACAGTATTTTATACCACGAGAGCCGAAAAATCATGTCAAAGTTGAGATTTTGGGGTTAGAGTGGTATAAAAAAAATTTTACAGTGGTGTGGTCCCTTAAAGATGATAGCTAATTAAATATACTCTTGGAAATATACACTTCTTTGAAAATGATTGTCAAGAACATTAAAAGGACTGACTAAATTATCTCTATGAAACTAAGTTTCTAATTTTAATGTTTTATAAAAATGTGATTGAAAATAAAAAATTATTTGTTGAAGATCACAAAAGACGTAAAACAAAGGGGATCATTAAATCTCAGACCTACCTAGAAAGAATTTATTTTCAGCGATTGCACTAACATGATCATTACTACACAAGAAGAATGGAAACAGACATTTTACATGCAGAGTTTCACTTTCTGAAGCACGTCAAATCACGATATTGTGGATGTCTTAGGGTTGCAAGTTACAACTAACAAACATTACTATTTCCACGTTAAAAGTTGAGCGATGAAGCATAAGTTAGTCACGAACACGCGAAGGGCTTATTCATATTTTTTTTTTCAAACCGAGACTTTCATATGATTTTGTGAACGACATTTGGGACCCACGACCTAAATTTTTTTACCTCAGATTCAGAATTCAATTTGATATCTTTTTCCGATCTTTGAATTCCGGTATAATTATTATTTTCTCACCTTATTTTTTATCAATAACTTTCTTGAAATAACATGAATATAATTTTAGATTGTATTTGATTTTAGTTTATCTAAACTAAAAAATTTTAGTTGTTAGCCAAAAAGAATCTATGAACTGATTTAGTGAGAATGTGAATTAAACAAATAATTTAAGTCACGAAATGACAAAATCGATCAACGTCTACTAAGATCTCACGTTGTAAACATGCCGGAGAAATTTTAGGTGGTAAAGAGGGACTTGACTATAAATTCGTGCAAAGAGAAATTACTGTCTCGTCTGAATTTAATCTGACAGTAAAGTTTACTGCTCTCGCGTTCGCATGTTTCAAAGTGGATAAAATTTACACCATTCTGAATTGTTAAATATTATTTGGCAATTTTTTCTGTGATGCTTAAAAGACTTTCTTTGGACATTTTTAGTTAAATATTGTTAAATATTATTTAGCAGCTTTTTCCGTGATTCTTAAAAGACTTTCTTTGGACATTTTTAGTTAAATATTGTTAAATATTATTTAGCAGCTTTTTCTGATTCTTAAAAGACTTTCTTTGGATATTTTTAGATTCAGGTTCAAAATTCATTTTTATTTATTTTGTCTCGCCTAAAATGTCTAAATAAAAACGATTCAATATTTGTTGCTTCAAAAGTTAGCATGCCTAATGGTTTCAGAGTACAAAAATATCTCCACCTATGTTTCGAGATGCACGTGGATACAATTTGGCATTAGATATTGAAAATTGATACTCTATTTGAAAACATTACACATTCGAATATGGGACACATTTTTACCTTTACAGTGCCTCCTCCTGGTACGTGCTTCGCATTATCTTTGGAACCGACCTTCGGTTTCGCCTTGTCCTTAAAATCTAGCTTCACCGTTTCGATCTTCTTGTCTCCACCGCCTGGTTTATAAGTTGCATTATCCAAAGAGCCCACTTTTGGTTTTGCATTCCACTGGAGCTTCACTTGTTGGATCTAAATAATAAAATTCCATTAGCAAGATACTGAAGAATAAGTATTCAAATATTCGTTGCTTTAGGACTTAGGATTCGATAAAAATAGCCAAGAACCTGATTGCTACCATTTTACCACAAATCGATCGTCCTAGAAAGAAAGTACACGTCGTCCTTATGATTGCAGAATCTTCACTTGTATTTTAGGACGATCAATTTTCAAGATTTTATTGATGTTTATTTAAATTTTGATTAAATATTAAACTTGTCAAGTGGAGATTTCATGAAATAGAAATTAGCACTGGGATTCTCAAAATAATATTTCAATGTGAAATAGTGAACCTTTTTATCGCCACCACTTGGTATATATTTATCGTTCTTTGCTGCAATTTTCGGCTGCGCTTTACTGAAATCGAGTTTCCTGTTTTCGATTTTTACTTTTCCACCACCTGGTTTGTAACTTGTGTTCTCCAAAGAACCAATTTTCGATTTTACAGTCTTCAGATTCGGCGAGGGCGCCGCTCCGACCTGAACCTTATTCATTGGTACTTCTGCAAAAAAAAATCATGAAAATTTTATCTAAACTCTTGGTTAAGCTTCTTTGCCACAATAAATGATAAAATGGTGAAAAAATATTTCACCATTTTATCATTTATTGTAGAGTTTCAAATTCATTGAAGGTATAATTCTGTTTAGAAATTACCAATTCTTTTAAAATTTTAATCAAAAAATTTTCAGAAATTGAAAAAAACTTTTTGTTGAGAATCTAAATTTTGATAATTGAATATATAGGCGAGTGACCGATCGGCAAATCTGAGGGTTGACCGACTAACTGCGTATGACAATGCAATTCTTTTTTTAATTGATGTATGATTTTTGTCAATTTTTTTTACCAGAAATATTGAAAATTGAACTTTGAGCGGCGATTGCAACTTTCTGGTACAAAAATTGCAAGAATATGTTTGCACAAACATTATAGAGAATTCTTTTCTGCGTAAAATGAGTTATGATAGAAGTTATTTGGATGAAAATTACGGCTTCGAGCACGTTTTACATGAGTTAGTGTAATGAGTTTCAAAATGAGTAAAAGTAGCACAGACGAGTTCGTCGTCTTTCAAGTTTGTTTCTTGTGTTTCCAAACCTTCTTATTTAGTTTTATAATGTTTAATACTATATTTTATATAATGTGTATGTATTAATAAGGTATTTCCTAACATTTTAGTGCGCTTAGGAAAAACCAGAATCATACTTTTCATTTTCAGAATTGTTTTACGATTTTCACAGTAAATAGAGTATGTTCTCTTATAGTTTTCAAAGATTATTATAAAGCTAATATAAATCGAAAATTATATTAGCACCGATGGAGAGAGAAGTAATTGTTTCAGAATTTTTTTATGTTATGAAGAAGTATCTTCGAAAGTTTCCTGCACAACTTGAAAAATGTCATATACAGCATGGCAAGTTAAAATTAGGTCTGATGCATGGAAAAACATAGTTTTTTAAAAATTATCTTCTAAACTGTCAAAGCCAATGTTTAAATTTATTTATGTGTGCAATAATAAATAAATAAATTGGAAAACTGTCCATCTCAACAATATGATTTTTTATCTCTGTACAAATTATTTAAATAAACTTATTGTTGATCAGAATCAATAAAGACGGACTTGAACACAAAAATTGTATACAAAATTTATATTATTTTTTATGAACAATTTATTTAAACGTATAGTCCAATGTATCAGTTTGTTGCAGAAAAAAATTATTTTGCACTGAAATCGTTGTGATTTATTATTAGAATGGTAATAAGTAGCGAAAAAAGGTCATAAATTGAAAATTTGTAAACAATTTATAAAGTTATAAACAATTTTTTATCTTTTAAGACCCATGGGTAGAATAATATACATAGCAGAGAGGTATATGAAATATATGAAACTCTGAATCGGGTGTCGTACTATGTAATTGTTTATTATACACTTATCTCCCGTAAAGTAGCCGGCCTCGGGGGTAGACGGCCACTTAGTGAGCGCTATCAAAATCCAGTTTGAACCGGATTTAAAGCGACGAGCGAGCACTCTTAAGTCAACACTAAAGACCGCATATATAGTCTCTGATCGTACAAAAGTATATGCCCAGAGAGTCGCGATGTAAACAACTTCTGGCGGCCCTGACTGTTCGAACGATGACCTTCAGTTTAAGCCGCCAAGGGACGCTCAGGGGGGGAGACAGAAGCAGTCAAGCGTGAACAACCGTGAAGCCGGCCAGCGAATAAGCGGTCATTTTACGCGAGATGAGTGTACTGCACAACAAATTGGGTGAAGAAAAATATTGTTCAACTTATCGATTTATGTAATTTTTCTGCAGATTTGAATGGAGTAATCAGCTTTTCCGTATCTCATATATTTAGACAAATTGCTAAAACAATTTTTGTTTACACAATCGAAAAATCAGATTTTCAAATGAAAATTGTTATTTTTAATATTTTAAATGCTCTCATTGCAATATTAAATTCTCTTCTATATCCATTGGCCTGTGGGTCTTAATAGATTTAAAAATTGTCTATAACTTTATAAATTGTTTAGAAACTTTCAATTTATGACCATTTTGCGTTACTAAATAACATTGTAATTATAAATTACAACGATTTTAGTAAAAAATAATTTATTTCTACAACAAACTGAGTCATTGAAGTTTTTGTTCAAATAAATGGTTCATAACAAATAAATAAAATTTTGTTTAATATTTTTAACTTCTTTAAGTTTACTTCTATTAATTCTGATCGACAAGTTTACTTAAGTAATTTGTTCAGAGATAAGAAATTATATTTTTGAAATGGCCAATTTTGTCAATTTATTGTTTATATATTATTGCACTTATAAATCAATTAAAACAGTGGCTTCGACAATTAAGAATATAATTCTTCAATTAGAAGGTAATTTAAAAAAAAACATAATTTTTGATGCATGAGACCCAATCTTAACTTGCCATGCTATCATAGTATAATATATGCCATTTTCCAACTTATATAATTATATATTATTGTACTTATAAATCAATTAAAACAATGGCTTCGACAAATTAGAATATAATTCTTCGATTAGAAGGTAATTTTTTTAGAAAAACATAATTTTCGATGCATCAGACCCAATCTTAACTTGCCATGCTCTCATAGTATAATATATGCCATTTTCCAAATTCGGTAGAAAACTTTTTGAAATGCTTCTTCAGATCCCAGCAAATTCTGAAACAATTACTTCTCCCTACACCGGTGTTAATAAACTTTTCGATTTATATTAGCTTTAGAATAATCTTTGAAAACTACACAACGCTACAAAAAAAAGTGTCGTGAGTTAAAGACTAGACCATACCTATCCTATGGTTTTCGACCCGCTGATTACGAATCCGAAGGCCGTTTCATCAAATTGGCTCTAGTCACGAAGTAGCATAAGGAGACTCGTCTCTCTTACGAAAAATAACCCCTGTTTTTAAAATTTTAATGGTAGTCAAACTACAAGAAGCAGACCTGACGATCCTTGCGGGAAAATCTTATTCTTTGAGGCGTGGTCACGTGATATAGGATCACGTGGTCTTGTTATCACGTGACTACATGTCAAAGAATGAGATTCTTTTGCAAGCTTTTCCCGCAAGGATCGCCAGGTCTACTTATTGTAGTTTGACCACCATTAAAGATCCAAAAACAGGGGTTATTTTCGGCCAAGGTCACCAGAGTAGACGAGTGAGGTACATATGTCCTTGGCTCTAGTTTAACATAAGATTAATATCTATACCTATACCGTTCATGTATCGCGATTTTCAGTGATATTTTTGCGGTAGTTGACCTTAAATGATAGTTATATCAGAATTCACATCACAAAATTTGTTAATTCATGCTTTTCCCCTTATTTCAATTTAAAAAATGTCATCTGAAAAAAACCAGAATTTTTCTCGAAATTCCAAAATTATGAGATTATGGGAAATTTGATGAAACGGCTTTCGGATGCGTAATCAGCGGGTCGAAAACCATAGGATAGGTATGGTCTAGTCTCTAGCTCACGACACTTTTTTTTGTGGCGTGCTGTGAGAGAACATGCTTTTTTACTGTGAAAATCGTAAGACAATCCTGAAAATGAAAAGAATGATTGTGGCTTTTCCTAAGCGTACTAAAATAAGTAAATAGTAAATACCTTACCTTACCTTAAGTTAGTAAATACCTTACTAATATATATATAATATAAAATATAATAATAAACATTGTATAACTAAATAAAAAAGTTCGGAAACAACAAACAAACTTGAAATACGACGCGCTCGTTTGTGCTAAGGAATCAGTCAGGGTTTTTCGTACATATTTTCAAGAATTTTTTTATCGGACTAAAATTTATTTTTACATTTCCATCTTTCCATACACAAAAATAAAGGTTTTAAAGTAATAGAAAAAATTTTTATTTTATTTTTTTATTGATTTATCTTGGTGATCTGACCGCCTGAAGTGAGCCCTGCTTGTTTCTGGTCGACATGAAATCTGGACTTTGGAGCATCTGAAAACAAAAGATCGAGTAGTTTATTAAAAAATAGAATTGTCGCTGTGGCTGGTAGTAAAATTTTTCACCCCCGATGAAAAATAACAAAATGTCGGGCTTTTAAATTTTTCGGCAAAGGGTCGCAAAATTCAAAAGTCCGCAAAGGGTCTAAAAATTCAAAAGTCCGCAAAGGTTCAAAAAATTCAAAAGTCCGCAAAGGATCGAAAAATTCAAAAGTCCGCAAAGGATCGAAAAATTCAAAAGTCCGCAAAGGATCGAAAAATTCAAAAGTCCGCAAAGAGTCGAAAAATTCAAAAGTTCGCAAAGGGTCGAAAAATTCAAAAGTCCGCTATTTTATTTTTCATTGGGAGTGAAAAATTTTACTACAAACCATAGCGACGATTCTAATTTTTAATAAACTACTCGATCTTTTGTTTTCAGATGCTCCAAAGTCCAAGTTTCATGTCGACCAGGAACAAGCAGGGCTCACTTCAGGCGATCAGATCACCAAGATAAATCAATGAAAAAATAAAATAAAATTTTTTTTCTATTACTTTAAAACCTTTGTTTTTATGTATGAAAAGATGGAAATGTAAAAATAAATTTTAGTATGAAAAAAAAATTCTTGAAAATATGTACGATAAACCCTTTTACTCGTTTTGCAGCTCACTACACTAACTCATGTAAGGCGAGCTCGAAGCCATAATTTTCATCCAAGTAACTTCTGTTATAACTCATTTTACGCAGAAAGGAATTCTCTATAACGTTTATAGAAGCATATTTTCGCAATTTCTGAACCAGAAAGTCGCTATCGCCGCTCAAATTTCAATTTTCAATATTTCTGGTAAAAAATATTGACCAAAATTCGTCTCCTTTTTGATACACAATCAACAAATTTGATGTTATATACATCGGGAAACATTTGAATTGTTACTTACTTACTTACTTTACTTACTTACTTACTGCTTATTAAAATTTGATAATTGATGAGTCGAAAAAAATTTTAAGCCATAACTACAACCTAAACGCTCAGGCGCTCAGAGCGTCAGATTTACATATTGATGACGCCATCTCGGGATAACGCCGGTGATTGAGGTCATCAGAAATTGGTATTTTTTCTTCATTTGACATGCACTTTCAATTAAAAAAAGAATAGCACTGTTAGACGGAGTTAGACACTTTTTCGGTTTCTAGACGACTGTTTGCCGATCGGTCACTCACCTAATAACTTTAATAAGAAATTACCAATTGGTAATTTAATTACCAATTACCAATTGGTAATTCCTTGGTAATAAGAATTGGTAATAAGAAATTACCAATTCTTTTTAAATTTTAATCAAAAAATTCTCAGAAATCGAAAGAAAATTTTTGTTGAGATTCTAAATTTTGATAATTTTAATTTTAATTTTAATTTAATTTAAATTTTGATAATTTTTGATAATAATAGGGTTTCTAGCAAGTAGCAAAGTTACTTGAGTTAAATTGTTTAAAGTTTATTTGCATTTTCCAAGTCAGCTATTTAAAAACCTCTTTAAAACTGACTTTTCTTGTCTTGAATGTTCGTCGATGAAGCCGTATCCGGTGTCCTAGGCAGGGATTTGGCGGATTTGCTTGGGGATTTGACAGGAGAGCCGGCCGTCGACCTTTTGTCTGTTTCCCTTGACTTTGAAGACATTCTCTTTGTTGGGGAACCTGCTACTCCATTTAACTTAGGTGCCTAATGAATATAATTCATAAAATATTTAAACTGCTTTGAATATAATATAATTTTTTTCAGAAAATCTCTGCAAATATAATTTTGTTGAAAGTTGCTCACCTCGCTACGTTGTGTCGATTCATCAACGCCACTGTCATTTTCAGCGTCTGGAGAAAAAGAAAGAAAAAATTAATTCATTATTTCTTGCTCATTCTGGGCTTACTACTAACTCATTCATAAACTCTTTTTCCATTTTGTTAATGGAGTACCGAAGCAATTTTCGTACTCTGAAAGTACAAAGTACGTTTTATCCACCTTCTTTATTACTGCTAATGATACCTAATTTTATAAAAACTTCGTTTATAATTACGAGTTCTTTCTAGAATTTACTTATTCACAAGGTCTAGAATTCAGTGAAAAGTTTCTGGAACTACTTGGTAATTAGGAAACTCTTACTGAATTTCCACATAGCAAAATAGAATGGACTGAGACATTTTATTCACTTATCAAATGGAACTAGATTTCATTTTCATGTGATTTTTCCAAAACTTTTTCTGAAGTCTTGAAAGAAGAATTAAAATCGATAATAAGAATTCAGAACACCAATTTAAGGATAAAGATTAAATATTAAAACCTGCTTTAGTTCCTCGAGCAGAAACCAGTTGCCTATTTTCTTTTGAAGGAGATTTACTTCCTGATGGAAGTTTCTTCCTCGGAGTAGTCGGTGTTGCCTGACCACTTCTTGATTTGGTCTTTGATTCTTCACTGTCAATAATTTCTCCATTCTCATCATCATTTCCTTTTTCAGTCACGTCATCTGCAAAAGTCGTTTTTTTCTTCTCTACTGGAGAAGAAGACTCTTCTGGAGTCTTCGATCCAGGTGACCTTGGGGACTTGGGCGATTTTGTACTCTGTGAAGAGGATCTTGAGGAGAGTGATCTTCTCCGGCCATTATCAAATCCCTTGACACTCTCTGGAGACTTTGGTATCATTGGTGACTCTGGTACTGAGAGCTTTTCCTGAACCAGATCTTTCTCATGATTCTGAGACGTATGGACTTTAGACTCTGAATTATTTTCCATTTTGGAGGCAATAGGTTGAATATCGACTGGATTATCGGTACTATCAGAAGAGATAGTACCGTTGTTAAGAATGTCAGGAGACTTCGAAGGCGTTTTATCTTTTGGTTCATTATTGATCAATTCAGCTTCCTTACTCACAGGATCTGTCTTACTCACAGGATCTTTCTTACTCACAGGATCTTGCTCACTCACAGGATCTTGCTTACTCACAGGATCTTGCTTACTCACAGGATCTTGCTTACTCACAGGATCTTGCTTACTCACAGGATTAGGATCTTTTTCTAAGTTTTCGATTTTATCAGAAGGTGGTTGGCTATTAGGCAAAGGTTGTTGGATTTGGTTCAAAGAAGCAGAAGGTGGTCTGCTGACTGGCGGTTGTTGATTGTCTGGAGAAGATGGTTGATTAGGTGGATTATTTTCATTTATATTATTAGTTTCCTTGATTTTATGGGAGTCATTATTTTTATTGGTTTCATTGGCTTTAGGTTCATTAGTTAAGGAATCTTGACGACTTGTACTAGCAGAACCTGAAACTCGAAGAGACCTTGGCACCTCGACCTTGTTGGAAGTCGTTTTCTCATTATCTATCACAACATCATCATCGTCATCATCATTCTCCTTGTTCTCCTTGGTCAACTTCTTGGGATCTTCAACTTCAGCCTGAACCATAGTAATGAATTTTGGTCCTTCCACATCTGCCATCCTCTCAATCGAAATCTGGGGTACCAGCTGACGTCTCCTGTCTGCAGGAATTGGAAAGCGATGATTCAAATTCGCGAGGGAATCATTCCTCTGCAATCTTTGGTGTGGTCCAAAATCCCCAGGACCTCTGATTTGTTCACTTCCGTTTCTTGGGAAGAAAGGCTGCTGGGGGTTGTTTCCAGGAAAGGGAGGTCTCTGGGGAGGTGGTCCTCGAATATTGGGGTTTTGAATGAAACGAGGACCTTGAGGTGGTCCTTGAAATCCTTGAGGTGGACTTTGCAGTCCTGGAGATCCTGGGAGTGGGCCTTGAGGGCCTGGAGGTGGGCCACCAGGTTGTGGTGGCCTTGGATAAAATACGTTCCTGGGTCTGGGTCCGTAAGGAGGCCTAGGTTGTGGAAATTGACCAGGAATTAATGAAGATCTGCTATCAAGATGTCGTAACGGTGGTGGTTGTCCTCCTAAACGTGGTCCTTCTAATGGACCATTATTCACTGGAAATCTCTGGAGTGGTCCTCCTGGAGAAACTGGCTGAAAACCTGGTGAATTCTGCTTGACCTGAAAAATAGAGAACTCTTGTTTGCAATTTTTACATTCTCATCAGAGAAGGTAGTACTTTTTACCATCCATTAAATCCCGATATTTTTGACCTCATTTAATTTAATTTATTTCTTTGTTTCAGGAGCAAATTAATTTTGGAGTTAACTTTGGAAATTGATATCGATCAGAAAAGCTGCACAGGTTGAGAAAACTCTCGGATCTCCAGATAGGTGAACAACTGAACACGCTAGGCATCGTTATTTTGAGAGTGGCATTTAAAAGTTTGATTGGCTTCATTGTTATCAAAGTCGACATTTTGGCGAATTCGCAGTAAAAGTAAACATCGAACTGCATTGAGTGTTTCGAGAGGGCAGAAGTAAAAGTGATAAAATGGACTGATAAAATCGCGTTAAATTGGCCCTGAGCTCATCGATCTCTCAATAATACAAAACGGTGACGTCTCGACCAAACTAAACGTTTCGCCGTACCTGCCACCGTTTACCTTGCGCTTGTTGCAAAATCGATCACGAATAAGTAGGAACTTATCGACATTGTCCCTTTGTAGGGTGTTTCCGAAACTAGAATTATCGACTTTTTAGGGAAACTTTCCATTTCCACCGATTATTAATTTTTAAGTTAATTAAGTCTATTCTTGGATTCTCTTTTATTTATATTTCCCAAAATCTCTAAATGTAAAATCTCAAAATCTTGGTTTGAAAATTCGTTTTTTTTTTAAATTTGCTTACCATTGGTGCCTGCTGGTTGGCAGGAAGATCAGCGATTCGAGGGGTAGGTTGTTGGTCCATTATGAATTAAAATCTCTTATGTACTTCGAATTTGAAAGGTCGATCTACTTGATCTGGATGGTCGAAAGACAAGGTTCTCCATTAACCTGTTGCTCAGGAACGAAAATACCTTCATCACGCTCGATTTCAAAGTGCCCTTTTAGCTCGGCCTACTTATGTACTTCCGTGATCTACCTTTACGTGTCGAGAACTACTTTCGTGACATGAGGATTACATTTGAAAGGGTGGAAATTCCATTACTGCGTCTACGCACTGGTGCATTTCGCAATTGTGAATATTTACCTTTTAATTTTTTAAACCTACTTTTAGTTGCTATGTATGACGTAAATTGTTAAGATAATTCTGTTAAAGTTACAACAGGCACGATCCTATTAAAAGAGGATCTGTTCAGTAATCCCTTCTACGTGCAGAAAGATTGATTAAATTAAGGTATTATGAGTTATGAACTCGATAAAACAGGTCTCGGAAAAACATATTTAATTAAGCTATTTATAATTGAAATATTATAATACAGGCACACAAAAAAAAAGTGTGCTGAGCCAAAAAAGCGATCTATATAGTATTGTAGTATTGATACAGCACAGTTAAAATCTGCATTGATTGAAATTTTCTGCTTACCAGTTTTTTTTTTTAATTTGAATTTTTAGTTTAGGTCAAAATTATCTCAAGTTGGCCACCATAAGTCGAAGTCGTTTTTTTGCTGTATAATGAATCTTTTAATAGCCCTTATGTTCGAAAAGATTTCCCCAGGTTTCAGACGCAAACAAAATTTTTTTGAAAAAGTTATGAACAATGAAAATTTAATGTTACAATATGATCAACATTTTTCTCGTGAACGACTAAACGGATTTTGATGATTCTTATGTTGAAATTTCTGTTTAAAAACGTACATTCCAGAAATCTTTCTTCCGAATATAAAAACATTGAATTTTTTCAAAAAATATAAATTGCTTATAAACAACTTGAACTTTTTTTCTTTCAAAAGAAAAATTTTCTCCTCGGAAAGAAATACTAAGTAGTTTCTATTATAATAATTAGTTTCTATTATAATAGAAACTACTTGGTATTTCTTTTCGAGGAGAAAATTTTTGTATTTCTTTTGTTAGATTTAGTATTTAGTATTTCTTTTAAAAGAAAAAAGTTCAAATTGTTTATAAAAATTGATATTTTTTAAGCAAAGTATTATAATTAGTTTCTATTATAATAGAAACTTCTTAATAATAGAAACTACTGAATATTTCTTTTCGTGGAGAAAATTTTTCTTTTGAAAGAAAAAAGTTCAAGTTGTTTATAAACAATTGATATTTTTTAAAACAAATTCAATGTTTTTATATTCGGAAGAAAAATTTCTGGAATGTGCGTTTTTAAACAAAAGATTCAACGTAAGAATCATCAAAATCCGTTTAGCCGTTTTCGAGAAAAATGTTGATCATGTTGTAACATTAAACTTTCATTGATAATAACTTTTCAATAACCTTTGCAAAAAAATTTTGTTTGCGACCAAAACTTGAGGAAATTTTTTCGAATATAAGGGCTATTAAAAAATTTATTTTGCAGCGAAAAAACGACTTTCGATTGATAGTGGCCTGCTTGGGATAATTTGACCTAAACTAAAAATTCAAACTCGAATGAAAAAAAAACTGGTAGACAGAAAATTTTAATCAATGCAGATTTTGACTATGCTTTCGAATAAAGTCGATGTTTATGTTCAAAATATTCAAAACTCCAAAAAAATCTACAAATTTAATTGCATGGTCCTTTCATATGAGATATTCCGACTGATTAGAGTAATCTCTAATTCCACGGATATTTTAAGATAAAAAACAAAAATCTTCTGTTTAAAAAAGTCGATTTTTATGTTTAAAATGTTTAAAAATAAAAAAAATACAAAAATAATAATTTTTATTTATTTTATTAATATTATAAATTATACATTCTGAAACTCAGGATGTTAAAAGAAAACATTAATGTTCCAGAAATTTATATTTAATTGAACTATTTTGTTCAATAAGTATATTGTATATTCTCTTAGAGAAACTATTCAATTAAATATAAATTTCTGCTTTCTGTTAACATCTTAAGTTTCAGAATGTATAATTTATAATATTAACAAATAATAAGGGAAAATTATGATTTTTTTTATTTTTTATTTTGAAATATTTTATACATAAAAATCGACTTTTTTCAAAAAGGGTCCCTCGGATTTTTTTTCTCGTTTTAAAATATCCGTGGGATTAGAAATTACTTTAATCAATCGGAAAATCTCATATGCAAGGACATTGCAATTAAATTTGTACAGTTTTTTAAGTTTTAAATATTATGAATATAAACATCGAATTTTGTCGAAAAGGGCCCGATCAATTTTTTTATCTCAAAATGTTCTTGGGATCACAGGCTACCATAATCAGTCGGAAAATCCCACATGCCTTGCAGTTAAAGTTAATTCAAACTCACCGTGGCTTTTTACCAAATTTTTAAAATTGACACGATTTTAATGAATGATGGCTTATTTTCTGAGAAAAAAATTCTCTACAACTTGACATCCGATTTTTTAAAATAAATTTTTTAATGGCTGAAATCATTAAAAAATAAGATTTCAAACTAAAAAATTTTATAAACAAATACCTATATTTAATAATAATTTATTTATTCATTAAAATTGACTTACTTTTAAAAATTTGGTAAGAGCCGGTAAGAAAAACAGTTCAGTTGCAAATAAAATTTTTTAAATAAATCTTTTTTGTATGTTTCAAATTTTTTTTGGAAAATACTCTTTTCTCTTTTAAACAATATCTTCAAGAGTAATATTGCAATTCTTGAAAGCAGTTGAAAGTATAATTAAATATAATTTTGTGAAACCTTTTTTTTCGTGTCCATAATAGCTGAACACTTCATTTTCAATTAGAACCTTTTGAAAATTCGTTTTCAATTGTATTAATATTGACATTAAAAATGAAATTGAAATGCAATTGGTCAATTGACATCATAGCTTATTATAAGGGATTTTAATCTTCAGGAACACGTATTTTTATTGTTCATAAAAATAGAATCGACGAAAATAATCGATAGAGGATAAAAATACTTGGGGGAGTGTTTGAATGTCATCAAGCAAAAAATATCATTGAATCAATAAATCCTCGGTCTGTAAGAAAAACACTGTTTAAAAAAACAAAAAATCTTTGTTTAGAAAAAAGATTGTTTTGAAAAAACATTGTTTTCTAGAGAAAATAAATTTAATTGAAATAACTAGATACAGTTTTGGTGGGTTTTTATAAATCTAAACTTCTAGTGCATTTATCTACAAATGTGCCTTTTTACTGTTTGCAGAAAATCTATTTCTGTAGTTATTCATTACTATACTTGTGAATATTTAAACTACATTAACAGATGAGAATTTGATGCAGACTACGTTTTATTTTTACAAAATAAAAAATACTGCATGCATAAATATAGTTTAATTCATTCAATACCGTTCATGACAAACAAAAATGTCAATGATTTATTTAAATTTAAATTTGTAAGAAATTAATTACATTTTTACTAATTCAACTTTAGAATTCTAATCATCATCATTCAAATAATCTATGAATTTCAAGTTAACTAATCTACTTAATTTGATATCTGTGTTTAATAATGCTAACAAAACCTGCAATCATCCCTATTTATTGAACTTTTATGATCGATGTTCCAAAATTCGCAGAAGTAATTTTGGAGCTATTAATCATAGTGGGATGACTATGTCAACGTTGATGTATAATTTTGTTTCAAGCAAAAGACAAAGTGCCTGAAACGATTGCACCAAATTATGAATCAATCATACAACTTTTGAAATATCAAGATTTAATTATGTTTTACTAAATTCAATTTTAATTTGAAAATTAAACTTCTCATTTTAAAATTAAAATTCCAATTTATTTATAAAAATACTTCTTAGACAAATATAAAGCCCAAATAGAAATATAATATATTAGTTAGTTAATTAATTAATTAATTTCTTTCAGGAAAATTAGTAAATTGAAATTTGCTGTTCAATCAAAGGAAAAGTGACCGAATATAAAATTAGAAAGACACGCGAGAATCGTGTTTGAAGACTGCGAAATTTGTGAGCTCACGTTACTCTATTATCGACGATCAACCTTGACGAATTTCATACTAATTTCTTCATGAAAGTTCGTGTTTCATGTTAATAGTTGCTCGTAATAAAAACGCCTTTGCTGGCGAGTCGTTAGCCCATAATTACCGGAAAGATTTTTAAAATAATTCAAATAATTATTACTACTTCTGTTTTCGAATTTTTATCACCTTTTAAATTTATTTTTACAAAGTATTTATTATTGCAGTGTTCTTCTCAGTCATTCATGAAATTCGATGGAGAGTTAACTTTAAAAAGATCCCAAGATCATTTAAGACAATTAATTGATGAATAATGAATTGATAATTAATGAAACAGTTAATGTTAATTGTTTCATGAGTTTCAGAAGAAATAGAAAAATGAACTTACAATATTTTCTTACGGAATTGGCAAAATCATTTCGTCAAACTTAAGAGAAATTATGAATCATTATTCATCTCATTATGCATTATCAATTAGATAATTTTTATTAAAAAATTCAAACAGAAAATCCCTGGGTATCATTTTAATCTGCAGCAAAATAAGAAATAGAAAAACAAAAGACTGTGGCAATAGAATAATGATCCACTTTGGATAAAAAAATATCGTTGCAGATTATCACTAAAATAATATTCCACAATTTACTGGTGAATATAATTTTTAAAATTTTGAATTTTCTTCTAATTTTCTCCTATTTTCTTTGACTTTGGATTGAATAAAATTTTTGTCCAAAATTTCATGAATAAAAACAAACAAAAAATTGGCTTCAATTTCATAAATCTGTATGTATTTGTACTTCAATTTATTATATTGCCATTCATGAAGTCATATGAGTAATATAAATATAACTTGATTGTAAAATGGTTATTAGTGAATTTAGAACGAAGTAATTAGAAATCGATTATCTATTTCTGATAGTTAATTTCTGATAGACAATTAGCTTCCGGGTTATTCGAGTCGGCTGGAAAGTTTAGGACGAGACCAGTTTCCGCAGTTTATTAGATTAAGGTGTATACTTGAATATAAAATGGATTTTAAAATATCTTCTCGCTGGATTTTAATTCGCATGTTCGATAAAATCACGTTTATGCAAATAGACGGGGTTAACGTAATACACCTTCGACCGTTAACCTTCTTCAACCACCAGACGTATCTCGAGCTTCTATTATCGCCCTTAGCCTTAGCTTTTTTCTCCAACTAGAGCGTGCAGATCCTTCTTAAATTACTTATCAGACTTTTCTTACTTTTCTCTTAATTTTCCTTCAAAAGAATAATTTATGGGGTTAACAGCAGAACCGCAGGATCATTTTATGGAAAAATATTGTTTAGAACACAATATTCATAAAGGAAACCATTCTTGATCGTAAAAAATATTATCTAACAAATTATAAACAAAAATTATAGCAATAAAAAATATTTGATCCCAACATATATTTAAAAATAAGTTGATAAAATGGTTTTGAAATATTTGTACACAGATAAAAGAAACTCCACTTCTTATAAACCAAATTGGGTAATGAAAGAATTTTACACAAAAGGATCGGCACAAAATGCAAACTTCCTAAAATCAAATTTTTCTCTCATTAAAAACAGATGTATAGTAAAAAAATAATTTTATTCAGAGAACTAACGATTCGAGAGGAGGTAAAATTTATGAAAAATTGATAACTTAATAACTGTAATTTTCTAAACTCGTAGAAATTGCAGAGAAAAGTTATTCTTTTTCGGGAGAAAAAAATTGAACCTGGAGCGATGGTTTTTAAGGAGTTTGTACGAAAGACTGACATTATGATTGGTGACCAAAAAAAATTTATCATTTTAAAAAATTATGCATAATTTATGTGTAATAAATTATTTATGGATAGTCACTATGCAAAAAATTATGCATACACAGTAAATATGAATGTATCAAAATGTTTCAAACAAACGACAACTAGTTTTCAACATTTTGATTTTGAGCTTGCAACATTTTGATACGTTATGCACAATTTTTTGCACAGTGACTATCGATAATTCAATATACATAAATTATGCATAATTTTTCCACCTGGAATTCTTAGGAACTATACTAAAGACTTTTAAAACCAGAAAAAAAGTGTTTGCGACTCTATCACAGGATAGCCGTTATTTTTAGCGATAACGTAAACAAGAAAACGTAATGCACTTTTTCCGTGAAATGTACATCAGAATCTTTTATGTGCTAAAATGTCTTTAACCAAGGCAAGTTCCTAATCGTGATAAGTGATTTGCTTCCGATGCCATTTCCGGTAAAAAAAGTCCTGATGTTTGGATCCTAAACTTTAAAGTAAGCAAATGAAATTGGAGTCAGTATTGATCCAACTCAGTGAGCGTGTTCGACCCTCCCATTTTACATGCACACAAACGTGTACACATTTTTAATGCACACTCTCTGTATTAACATAAGTACACATATTGAGTGTTCAATGCACGTGTTATGCATGTGTGCACGCGGACACGTGTGCACACGGAAACTCGTGCTCTTCTTCCTGTATTAAGGCACATTTTACTTCCTGTCACATTTCTTTTGTGAAAATTTTACTGAAACATCCAAGAAACTTAAGTAATTCATTTAAAAAGTGATTAAAAATGATAATTGACCATTAAAAATAATGCAGCGAACTTTAACTTAAAATGTGTCATAATAATTTAATAAAGAATAAGTTATTCTAAACACAGTAAATCAAGAGGTATCAAAACGATCTCAAAAAAGGATTATTTGATCTGCAATACTTTTAACCAGAAATAAATTCATTTTTTCGTCATGAATTTTAAATTGCTAAATAAATTGATCTGCAATGCTTCGATATTCTGAATTGACTGCATTTTAAAAAGAGGGATTCGTATTTCACCCCTTGGCAAAAAATATAAATTGGAAATTTAGAAATTTTAGAAAAACTGCAGGAAGTTTATTTAGGGTGTCTAACGTCCTGGAAATTCTTGAAAACTTGGAAAAGTCCTTAAATTTTTCTACCTGGAAAAACCTGAAAAAATCCTAGAATTTCACTGATAGTCCTGGAATTCTTATCACTCTAAATTTGAATGAGTAGTTTTGGTTTTCTTCAAATGACAGGCTTGCTACATCAGGTCAGACAATTGTGGAAAGTCAAGGAATTCTGGAAAGTCAGGAAATTCTGGAAAGTTAGGAAATTCTGGAAAGTCAGGAAATTCTGAAAAGTCAGGGAATTTAAAAATGGTCCGGAAAAATCAGGGAAAGTCAGGGAAAACTTTCAAAGAGTCAAGGAATTGTTTTGATTCAACAAATTATAATTATTTCTCAATAGTAATAATTATTTAACAATTGTTATAATTATATAATTATAATATTACAAAATAAGGGATCACAGTCAGTCCTCTATTCCCTTTTTTCCCCCTTTCCCATGTTATTCTGCGTACCTCCTGAAATCACTTTTTTTTATAGTTTCATTCCTGTTCGTCTCTTTTTTCCATTTTTATATTCAAATTCCCTAATAATTTTCTAAAAACTATGAGAAATAGAAACTTGTAACATTCAAAAACTCTTTTAATGTTTTTTTAAATATCCCATAATTTCCAAATTTTCAGAATCTACGAAAGTTCCTAAAATCTCTTAAAGACCTCCAGAATCTTTAAAATTGATTTAAAATCCTTGAAAATTCTCCAAAATATTTGAGACTCTTCTAGAATCTTCTGGATTCTCCTACAATAATTTTATAAAATAATATCAAAAAATTTTTCAATATTCTACAACATATACTAGACTCTTCCAGAATCTTCTAAAATTTTCTAAATACTTCCGTAACCTTCTAAGTAGAATTTTCTACAGAATCTTTTAAAATCCTTCAAAGTTTACAAAAGATTACCGAAATTCTCTCAAATTCTTTAAAATCTCCGACTTTTATCTGAAATTCATAAAAATTCTCAAAAATATTTAGACTGTTTTAAAATCTACAATCATTTAGATTCTTCTGAATTCTTCCATAATCTTTTAGAACCTTCTGGATGCTAAATAAATAATATTATTTATCTATAATAATCTGATACAATTTAAAGAATTCTTAATACAATCTTAAAGAATTCTGAAAAATTCTTTAATATTCTACAAAATATACTAGTATGTTCCAGAATCTTCTAAAATCGTCTAAAATCTCCTAAACTCTTCCATGATCTTCTAAAATCTTCTAGAATCGTCAAGAATATTCTGAAATGTACCTAAAGATTTGAACGTTCAAATGAACGAACTTTTTTCCTTAACTCTAATTTATCTTAAAATATCGTTCAATCTAGAAAATAAAGAGAAATATCATAAGCTTCTTTATCACTACATTAGTTTCTATATTAATAAACCAATATTTTAAAACAAATTTGAGTTTAAAACGAAATCAAATAAAGATTTCGTTCCTTTGAACGTTCAGAACTTCAAGCACATTATTCTGACGTGTATTAGAATTTCCAGAATTTTGCAGAATCGTTTAGAACTCTCTGAAAAGATTAATAATCTTGAAGAATCTTCTAGACTGTTTTCAGAATCTTCCTAAAATTCTGTAAACTTTTTGAGTCTTCAAAAAAAAGTCTGGAAGAGACTGAAAGATTTTAGATCTCTACGAAAGATTTTGTAAGAACCAGGAAGTCTCGGGGAGATTCTAAAAGACTCAAAAATTTAGATTGTAGAGAATTTTTTTGAATGTTAAAAGATTAAATGAATCTACAAGTTTATGGAAAATTAAAAATATTCTAGAAGATTTTAAAAGTTGGTTGAAAAGTCAAAAATTCGCGAAGGATTTTAGAAAATTATAGAGCATTCGAAATATTCTGAAAATTTAGAAATTTGATCTAAATCCCTATTTTCATTAAAATTAAACTGCTGAACCACTGTGACCCCTGTATTATATAATTTTAATTTTAATTATAACGGCAAATAACGGTAAGGGAAAATGAAAAACATATTGGTCAGGGAAAGTCAGGGAATTTTGAAATTGGAATTTTCTAGTAACCAGAAATGAAATCAGGAGAAGTCGTTTATCAATTATTTTAGTAAGATTTTTGTAGAAAACTGCATATTCACTCAGTAAGGCTTACTAATAAATTCATTTAGTTAGTTTACTAAATGAATTTGTAGTTTTTTACTGAAAAATATTAATTTTTATTAAAGATTAGTATAAATGCTTACTGAAGCAATTGATAAACGACTTATTAGTAGAATACTACTAAATCTTCTTAGAGAGTATTTCCTTAAAAAATAGTTTTTTGAGCTTATACAGATAAATACAGTTAGCTCAACTTAAGAATTTCATAAATCGTATAAAATACATTTTATATCGTTCATTTAGTTGAATAAATTATTTCTATCGTATAGGTTCAAGAGAAAAAGATTTTTTCCATGAAATTTTATGGTAATAATTAAAAAATGATACCTGGGAAAATTTATTTTTTACATGGAAAAACCGGGAAAAGTCCTGGAATTTTTTTAAGGAGAAACGCTAGACACTCTGGTTTATTCAACATACTGATGTAACTTTCGAATAAGAATAGATAATTCATGTAGTTTCTTCTTGATTCAATGAAAAAACATTCGTATCGAATGATCCGAAGAAAATATAGAAATTTTGAAAAATTATAAAATAACGGCAGCTTTTAAGAAAATTTAGAAAATGGAGATTCTCAAAAACGTTTTAAAACTTTAATGATTTTTTTACTGGTTTTTAAGAATATGTATTACGCTACTCTCTAAATTTTGTTTCCGGTAAACTTTACTTCTTTATAGTGAAAAAATAATTTTTTAGAAACAAATGCATTGTTTTGAAAATTAAAATGGTTGATTTCTTCGAAAATTACCGATAAAATGGATAAACGTGAATGGCAACATGATAGAAGATATAATTACTACTAAATCATATTATTTTTATAGATTCATGTAAATATTTTCTAGGAGACATTTAAGGTTGTACTCGCTGTATAGTCAACATCAAAATTATTCAAATCTTTATATTGATTTATAAAATGAAGGAGAACAGGCCCAAAATTATTTCTATCGAATTTTAAAACAGAAACTATATAGTGGTATTGTTGAAAAAAATAATTTAAATCATAATTGTTTATTTAAAAATAGTTATTTGGATTATTTTTGTGTTTTCTTCTATTAAAAAAAAAAATTGCTAATTTTCTTTCAATGTTATTGATTAATAGCTCATTTTTGTTTCTTAAAAGATTCTTGACATTTCTCTTTGGTACGTTTTTATTCAAATTATTTTGTTTAAGAATTGTAATGTTATACATCTTGTAAATTGAACAATATGCTAAACAACAAATTTTAATAAAAACTTACCAAAGAGAACTGTAATGAATCCCAGAAATAAAATGAGCTACTGATAATTATTGAAATTGAATTAAAATTACGACTTTTTTCAAAACCGAATGAAAAAACGCAAATATCAAAATAAATATTTATAAATAACTAACTGACTTAAACAAATTTTTTCGTTAATACGCTTTAGTTTCTCTTGTAAAATTCGTTGCAATTAACAATAGGCTCTCATTTGTTGATTTCATAATTGAAGATAAAGATTGATTGCAGGACGGAGTGAAAATACAAAAATTAATCCAATCGTTTGAGTTAAGCGGAAAAATGTGTCAGTTAGCATCCGAAAAAACTAAAAAAGTAATAAAAAAACTTTACATCGGTTAATATCTTCAGTTCTCTTTTTTGATTTGAAAATTCAAAAAAAATTCTACTTTGGTTAAAAAATTATGGCAAATTTTTTATACGTATAGTTTTTGCTAATAAAAAATAGCAAAAAATGATAAATTGAAACAAAATTTCCTTTCAATTTTCTGAAAATGTGAAAAAATGAAAAAATGAATTTTTTTCAATTTTTTGAAAATGTGCAAAAACATGTTTTTTTTCGATTGAGCCACGTGCGCACATTTTGGAAAAAGCTGAATATATCAAACCTGAAATTTCTTCAGCTTGAACCGAAGAAATAATTTGTTATTTTGCTTTGTCTGAAAATTTTTTTTCGCGATGTTTGGAGCGTTAAAAAATCGTGAATTTTGACATTTTTAAAACTTTTTTTGACAAAAAATTTCCAGGAAAAATTGTTTTTCCGAAAAAGCAAAATAACATGTTTCTTTGGTTCAAGCTAAAAAAACTTCAGATTCAACATATTGAACTATTTCCAAAATGTGTGCATACGATTCATTCCAAAAAAGCATGCTTCTTGCACATTTTCAAAAAGTTCCAACTTGATAAAAAATTTTTTTTGGATTTATATTTTTTTGCTATTATTCACTAGCAAAACCTGTACGTATAAAAAACTTGCTATAATTTGTGAACCAATAGCATTTTTTTTTTAATTTTTAAAGAAAAAAAGAGAACAAGATATTAACCGATTTCAGAAAAATTTTTTTTAACTTTTTCGGAGCCAACCCACACTTTTTTTTTCCCTCAAACGATTCGATTAGTGTATGCATTTTCACTCCGCTTTATAGATTAATTTTGAGTTTTATTGCACGAAGTAACAATATAATAATATCTAATGAAGAAAAGTTTTAAATAATTCAGAAAGTAAACTCTCTAAATCTAAATCAGTCAAAATTTTCACTGACTTCATTCCGTGACCCATTTCTGAATAATCAGTCAAATTCACTGAATAATTTATTAGGTAGAAATGGGTCAATGAATGAAGTTCGTGAAAATTTTGACTTATTCCAATTTAGAGAGAAAGAATTTGTGTTTAATGTAATTTTTACTACTTAGATTCGTTGAAAGTGGATATTAATTGGAAATTCTCGTGAGGCTAAAAACATACTTGTGGAATTTGGAAGGGTCGTTTAATGGCATCCCTTTGATTTCTACGTATAATACTTTCGTGCGTGGTACCACCGGCACGCAGTTCCTTGATTTATTTGATTTGCTTCCGCCCATGGTAATCGATCGTAGCCTTCCTCCTAGACATTTCGTGGCAAAAAGACGTTCAATCTCGAAAGCTCGAAAACACGAAAACGAAGCAACGAAATTCTGCGCACCACGAGTATCCTTACGACCTCATCCCCAACCCCCAAATCCATTTTCGAGCCACTACAATGACCCAAAATAATATTTGCTCCTAATAAATCGATGGAGCAATAAATATCGCTTTCAAAGTCAACTTTCTACTTCAGTTAGACAATATTTTATTCAATGAAGCAAGAAGTAGAAGAAAGTATAAATAACTATTCATTAATAAATAATCGTGTTTCATTTTAATGATTTCATGTATAATTAAAAAACTTCTCTTCTGGAAAAATAAGTTATTAATTGACAAGTTGAATGACTTTAAAATAAAAAATTATGCTGAAGGAAACGTCAAAAGTAAACTAAATTATTTCAAAGTCATTGTTTAAATTTATTATCATACATTTTGTAGATTTTCTTTTAAATTAAAATGTTTATTTTATAAGTAGACAGACTTTTAGGGAAGTTAGTCAATGGAAGATAATTCAATATTTTTTCATTCTTTAAAAAGATCATTCAATATTTTTTAATTCTTGAAAAAGATCATTCAATATTTTCTAATTCTTTAAAAAAATCATTCAATATTTTTTAATTCTTGAAAAAGGTCATTCAATATTTTCTAATTCTTTAAAAAGATCATTCAATATTTTTTAATTCTTTAAAAAGATCATTAAATATTTTTTAATTCTTTAGAAAGTTTTTAAATCTTTAAATTAAATTTCAAAAATATTTTTGAATTCCCTAAAAACTGAGTGCAAATTTCCGTTGCTGTAATTTACGTTCCATCGAGTGGTATAAAAAAAGTAGTTCACATAGGAAAATATAAATTTGATTTATGTATTATGTCGATGCAAAGGGTAATGACAGATAACGAATATGGTACCTTTATAAACTATATGAAACTGTGTTTCCTATCAACCTGATGAATCTTTGCAAATGTTGGGCAGGACTGTCATATTTTAACTCACATGCAACATTATCAGTTACACATCTTCACTTCCTGGTTGCATTTAACATTTCTCGGCTGATTATAAGCAAAAATAATTTCTAAGTACTGCGAGGAGTGAATTAAATCCTCTAAATTGTAAAATCAACAAATTATTTTTCCACTTTTAGGAAATAAAATCAAGAGTGGGAATAAAATTCCATAGAGTGAAACTTTTGTCCTTTTATTTAAAGGAATCACCTACTTTCCTGACTGAATAATCCTATCGATTTCTCTCCTCTACCGAGAATCGTAAAATATGTGTCACACTGTCACGTGTCACATCAACATATTTTTCAAAATTTTATTTATTTCTTTTCAAAATTGATGGAGAATCCTGACATGATAAATAAAAATAATATAGTATATTTTAAAATATTAAATATTAAATATTAGATATTAAATATTAAATATTAAATATTGAATATTGAATATTAAATATTAAATATTAAATATCAAATAATAAATAATAAATATTTTTAATTTCAACTTATAAAAACGGACAAAATATAAAATAAAATACAAAATAAATACAAAATATGTAAAAATAAAAATTTTTTATAAAAGAAATCAGCACTACATTTTGAAATAGTTTCTGGTGTAGACTTCAAAATTTGAAATTTTTTGACAAAGCTGCGTGAATCCAATTTCAGTATTCTAAATCTCAATGTAATGCAAGCAGTTGCAATTTTCTACCGTACGTGATGTGGCAAGTTTTCAAGGATTACTTCCAACGACGGCGAAACATAAATCGAATTTATGTGAGGAAGCCGTCTATTCATAAAGAAAGTTCGCGTGGAAATGACAAATTTGAAATTACACAAATTGTATTACTCTTGACGTGCACAAATTACTCTATAAACATCTACTCAATGGATACAGTTTTTACCTAATAAATTTCAACTCAAGAAATTAAATTATTAAAAACTATTCCTTCTTTACAAGAAAGAATTATATTTAATATTACACATATATTTAAACAATTAAAAATTATGTTTAAAAAAAGGTTTGAATTTTCAACAGTTTTTTATGTTGCAGTGTTATTTTCAAGTGTTGCAGTGTTATTTATTTTATGTTGCAGTGTAATTTTCAACAGTTTTTTAAGTTGCAATTATGTATGACATCACAAATTTTTATTTTAACTAGTCATAATTAAAGTTACCATAATAAAGTTACCACAACTGAAGTTCAACATTAATTAAATATAAAAAAATTAAAGAAAACTAGTGAATTAAAAAATGATAAAAAATGAGTAAAAAATGATTAAAAATGATTAAAAATAAATAAAAAATGATTAAAAATGATTTAAAAATTAAAGACGGTAGACGATTATGTACCACAAAGTGAAATACATTCAATAATCCGAGGAGTGTTGTGTCGAGTTGTGTCACGCCAATGGATTATTATTGTATACATAAAAATATAGTTTAATCGATTTGTAACTATAAATAACAGTTAATTGAAAATTCTATTCTTCTATTTGAGAAGAAATTATTTCAATGAGAACAAGTATTTTAAAAAACGAATATTATTGTACAATTCTTTATATTCTAACAGAATTATATATAAAAGAATTTAAAAACAAATTATAACTGCGAATAAATAAATATAAAATAAATAATTATATAAATATATAAATAAATATTACCTTTTTACAGATGACATTATAATAACTAAATACTTGACCAGAGTAAGGAATTTAAGTCACACTATTATTGTTGCTCCCAAAAAGTTTAATAAACACATTATAAAAAAAATGTTAGTAAAAACATTGGGAAAATGTTAGTAAAAAGTACAAAGTAAATTTTATGAAGTATCTACATTTGAAACCACTAAATTATATGTAGATGAATTTAAAAAAATAAGAATGCAAGAAACAATTCTTTCACTATGAAAAAAATATATTTTTTTTGTATACATTTCTTTTATGTATATAATTTTTTTTTAGTTGCGGAAAAATCCTGTATCCTTTGAGAATGTTTGCAAAAGGGGTAAGATGGAGAAAAGCTGAGAAAACTGAAAACTTACCTAAAGCTCAGGTTTCCATGTGTCCGTCGACGGTGATGTCTAGACGGTAGACTGTTGGTTCGAACCCGGTGAGCTACTACCCTCCATCCCTCGTTTGTCCTTTCCCGGGTCCGTCTGTCCGTTTGTCTGTGAAATCGTCTGCTATCGTCCTGCCTTTCTCTCTGCTCCTGCGCCGAGCACTAACCAACTCACTCGATATCCTGGCACGTAAACGGCGAGAAGAAAAGAGAACGTGGGAGTTCACTTCCGAGTCGATTATTAACTTTGACTTCCACCAATTAAAGTGAAATCGCACGAAACTTTTATGACTACATTAAAAAAGGATTTTTCCCTTACACTCTTAAAAAATAAACTCTGTAAATCGGAATTAGTGACAAGTGGGCCACTAATTTAGTTTAGTGAAAATTTCTACTAATGACCATATTTCATTGGCTTGTCAACGAAATATGTTTTTGTACGTGAAAAAAAGAGGACACATATTTTTTAAAAATTAACTTAACGACACATTGCTTCCTCATAAAGGAAGCGAGGAAAATTTTCGAATCCCGTTTTTTTGGCATTTTTCGATCTAATTCGACCCCCACTCAGAAAAAAGTTTGTTTGAATCAAAGAAAAAAGTTTCTTTGATATCATATTATTGAAAGAAATAAATTTTTTGTTTCAATTAACAAAACATATATTTCATTTTAATATATGAAAAATTTCTGCCTTATTAATCGAAACAAATAATTTTTTTGGTACAATTTGTTTGATTTAAATAAAGGATTTGCTTAAATTAAATCCA
>JBAGKK010079792.1:0-26892 GCA_037177015.1 Euceroptres primus
AAACTCCGAATTTTACATTTTGGAGAATTTTAATGATTATTATTATTAAAATGTTATTTATAACAAGTTGAAAAATTATATATCCAAAAATTAATATTTGGAATTTCTTCTACAGTGGAAATAAATAAAAAGTAAGTATTTATGTTTAAGGAAATTAATTAAAATATAAGATTAATATTCTAATCTAAAAAATGTATTTCTTTTTAATGTTTCTATCTTAACATAAACTATTATAAATAATTAAAATATTTTATTATAATTAATACTTTATTAATTAATGCATAAATATCTTATTTTCTTGCAGAATTTTTTAGTGGTTGCCTATGATTATTTCAAAATGAGTGACAAAATAGAGAAAGCAAATCAGGGCCGACGAAACATATTAAATCCGGGTGGGTAATTTCCCATACCGAGAAAAGGGTCCCCGTAATTTTTACTTATTCCTTGATATTCTTCAGTTTTTCGGGTGGGTAATTACCCACCCTCAGAAATTTGAGGTGGGTAGTACTAGCCACCATACCCACGCCTTTCGCCGGCCCTGAAGCAAATATTTCAAATAGGAAAAGACAAAAGGAGTGGCGTGAATATTGACATCATGGCAGTTGTGGCTTGTCCACTCGGTCGCCACGTTATATTTTGTGTATTAGCCGGTCTATGCCTATGACTGGCGGACGGACAAATAGGTTAGGTCCAGGCAGCGCAGCCAGCCAGTCAGTTTCTTGTCAGGAGGCGGGGGCTGATAGTAAAATGTGTGCAATTCCAAATTTTTTCTTTTATGTTTTGCAATAAACTTCGTGTTGTGATTCAAAACAAAATTTTTACAAGTCATTTATAGATCCACCCCGTCCACCTGCTCCTAATAATTATTCTATATCCTTTTTTTTATCTCTACTGTAAGATATCCTTTTTGTTTAAATTAATATTTTTAAAACATTAGCGAAAAAGTAAAATTACTTCACTTTGAAAAAAATAATCTGCTATTTAAAAAATGATTCTTGTTGATGTTCATTTATTATTTATTCATAACTAAAAAGTCAAAGTAAATCTGAAGATTTCAGAAAAAAGCGCAACTTTCTAGCATTACTCTAAGAGAAGATACTTGTGAACAATAATCAATTGTTTAAATAATTATGTTTCTTAACATGCATTAATTATTACCTCACTAAGTGAAAAGTGAACAAAAAGTTAAAAATTCAGAAAAATTCAACTATCTAGCATCACTATAGGAGAAAATAGTGACAAAAAAAAAGAATAATCTATCTAAGAAATTATGTTTGTTAAATTGCATTAATTATTAACTCACTCTAAGTGAAAAGTGGACAAAAAGTTGAATATTTCAGAAAAAATCGCAACTTTCTAGCATTATTCAAAGACAATATTATTAAAAATCATAATAAATTGTTTGAACATATATGTTTGTTAAATTGAAATAATTATTACCTCACTCTAATCGAAAAATGGGCAAAAGGTGGAAAATTTTAGAAAAAACCGCAAATTTCTAGCATTATTCTAAGAGAATATTGTCATAAATAATAATAAATTGTTTAAATAATTATATTGGTAACTTGCATTAATTATTACCTCACTGAGTAACAAGAGGACAAACAGTTTAAAATTTCAGAAAAAAACCGCAACTATCTAACATTAATATAGGAGAAGATAGTTATAAATAATAATAATTTGTTTAAACAATTATTTTTGTTAAATTGCATTAATTATTAACTTACTCTGAGTGAAAAGTAGACAAATAGTTAAAAATAGAAAAAACTACAACTTTCTAGCATTATTTAAAGAGAATATTACTAAAAATAATAATAAACTGTTCAAACAATTATGTTTGTTAACTTGAAGTAATTATTACCTCACTCTAATTGAAAAGTGACAAAAGGTGGAAAATTTTAGAAAAAACCGCAACTTTCTAGCATTATTCTAAGAGAATATTTTTATAAATAATAATAAATTGTTTAAAAAATTATTTCTGTTAACTTTAATTGATTATTGCCTCGGTCTAACTGAAAAGTTGAAAACAAGTTGAAAAATTCGGAAAAAACCGCGACTTTTTAACTCTATTTTAAGAGGAAATTGCTACAAACAATAATAAATGGTTTAAACAATTAATGTAATTATCTAATTATCAGTAGAAAGTAATATTTTATGTATTAGAAACAATTTGTACTATAAAAACCGCAAAAAAATCTTAATTAGCGACAAAAACTCGCAAAATCCAATTTTTCACTTATGGGATTCCCATAAGTGAAAATTTTTGGGACCCTATAAAACAAACTTATAGGGGTGATATTCACAAAGTAATTTTTCATTTGTATTTTATAGCTAATTGAGAAGAGAAATGTTCAGTTTCAACTCGATTCACATAATATTGACGATTCTGACTAAAATTTATAAAAACGTCTTTTTTTCTTATGGAAAATACGTGTTAAATTTCATGAGGCTTGCAGAACCTTTAAATATCATTGTTTTCAACAAAAGAACCCATTTTTTATGGATTCGAACAATTGTGATAGGTAAGAGCATGAAAATTCGAAAAAAAAATTTTGGACCACCCTATTACTCAGTAATTGATACTGTAAAATACTTTTTGGTGAACATTTAAAAATACTTTCTAAATAATCTTTTCTATTAAATTTACTAATTAAATTTATTCATTTTTTACATAAGAAGAAATTTGTATTGATGCGATACTAAATTCCTTAATAACATTCTGAAACCGCATCCGCATGACAATATCAATTTAAAAAGTGATGAAATCATCTTTCTTATGAGAATTTTTCTCCTCACATTTGTGTAGGCCACTTTTCATAATTAAAGGTGGAGCTTTGTTTTTTTTTTTTAAATCAGCATCATGCGTCTCGTAGTCGCGGAATGAGAATTACAGAAGGTGCGTGAAAGGGGGAAGTGCAGTGCATATAGTAACGAGGAGATTGCAATCGATAAAACTTATAGAGAGACTTAATGAGCTTCTGTGGCCCCGTCGTCCATCAGAACCAATGACTCGGTGGGTTCGTGGCTACCCATTCAATTCAATTGCCTTTGGAAAGCAATGCAGCGACAAGAACTTCCGCACAATTTTTCTCACCTGAGATTCCTGCACGCGAAATCTCCAGCAATCGCTCCTTGGTACAACGGCTTTGTAATTTGTAATGCTTTATTTTATTCGCGAGGGGAAATAAAAAAAAACAATCAATTCAAATAACGGCAGCGAACATTTACGATAGACGATTAATTAATTGTTTAATGAATCGTGCTCATTATTACGCCAATTTATCGGTCTTCCGTTCCAAGTTTTACAGTTAGAGTCTTAATCATTCAAGTCATGCAGGACAAAGAGTTATTACACTTTACCGTAAGAAATTAAATTTTCTAGATGGTTTTACAAAAAGTCAATTATCTATTACCTATTATTTACATATAAAATTACTTAAAGGCAATATGGTAGGTCATATATAATATATGTTATACGAATCAAGATTCTAATGCCCTTTTAAAATTTAATTGCAAATTATCCAATTGATCTTATGTCAAATAATATGTATCGCAATTTTGACGCCAATTATTCCTTGTGTCTTTTACAATTTCCCAAAATTATAGACCAACATACTCATTATTTTAATAATATAGACCCTGAATGTAAAATTTGGGTCGTGTTAAAATGCAGTAAAATTTACTTTAGACACATAGAATTTTCTAGTCTTTGCACACGCCACCATTTGGTTTTAAAAACAATTTGATATTTATTGTTTAGATTTTATAAATCCACTTTTTGGCAGTGAATGTTGCTGCTAAACAATTTCGAACAAAGAATATCAAAGGGTTAGTATACTTTATAGAGTTTACAACTAAGCTTTTCAAATTTTTTATTAAATAATAAATATATATAATATAAATATATAAATATAAATATATTTTATAAATATAAATATAAAATATAAATAATAAATAAATAAATAATAAATAAAAACGAAAAATATAGAAAAGTTTTTTTCCAAAAATACGCTGGTTTTAGCTTTTGAGAATCCACAAGACGTAAACTAAGAATTATCGATATTCTTCAAAAATTACCTGAAATTATGATTAAAAAACTTGAAACTTCTACCAGATAAAAGTCCATGAGTTTAAAATACCAGAATGTATTACGATTTGAAAATTATTATGACTGAAATATTTTAAGCCAGTCCATTTAAAAATTTCCAGATTTCCTAGAATATGTAAACATGGAACTTTTAGTTTCTAAGCGATTCCCATGTTTAAAGCGGCTAAATGTTGAAACTTTCAATTCGCAATCTCTCGAGTTGTACACAATTACGACCGGAGGAAAATATTAGGGTGGTCCAAAATTACTTTTTTTTATAGAGGGTAACTTACGTTTGGGGAAATATTACGGAAAGCCTAGAGGACTTCTAAAGGACTTTCCAACGAAGAATTTCATCTGACACATATGAGTTTCACACCCCCACAGTGCCTCTAAAAGTGCCCCTAAATACAAAAATTTCAATTCTTCAAAAAATTTACACCTTTACGCACTTTATTCTCATCTTTTTTGCAAAAATTATTATTGTTGGTTGAGTGAAATATTTATGAACATTTTAAAATTAATTTTCAATTGTCTAAACAAATTCCATTTGTTTAAACTATTGTTTTTTCCCCAAAAATCCTTCTAAAATCGGGTTTTCTATGAGATCGGTTCAAGTTATGCTAGAAAAGTCGGCTTTTTTCTAATAAAATCATTATCTAGGTTGCTCAATAATAAATTTTATATTTTTTCGGTATCTTAGCTTTATTATTTAACAAATTCCCATTGGTTTAAATAATTTTCTTCAAGAAATTTAGAAATTTTTATTCTTTAATATGTACAATGAATATTATAACTATGGATTTTCGAAGGCAATACATTTCATTATTTATATTTCTGGGTTCCAGAAATACAAATAATGAAATGCATTTCTGGAATCCAGATATAGAAATAATGAAATGTGTTGCCTTCGAAAATCAGTATTTATAATATTCATTGTATTAAAAAATAGAAATCTCTAAATTTCCTGAAGACAACTGTTTAAACGAATAAGAATTTGTTACATAATAAAGCTAAGATATAAAGATATGCAATATAAAAAAGGCAAAAACAATTTATAAGCAAAAAAGCGGACCTCTATAGGAAATAAATGAAGAGTAATTGTTTAAACAATTTATGAAGATCAAAAATAAAATTTATTGTTTTCAAGAGTCTCTGGTTGTAATATTAATAGCAGAAAAGAGAAAATTCCCAAATTTCCTGGAAAAATAATAAAAATTTTTGATCCGATCTAATAGAAGTCCCGATTTTAGAAGACTTTTTTTAGAAAAAACGATTGTTTGAACAAATGGAATTTGTTTAATTAATTGAAAATTAGTTTTAAAATGTGGATAAATATTCCACTAAACCAACAATAATAATTTTCACCAAAAAGATAAGAATAAAGTGTTTAAAGGTGCAGATTTCATGCAAAATTGAAAACCGTGCGAAGTTATTCCGAGAAGCCCAAAATGTGATTTTTCCCATGTCAAGTTACATGGGAAATTTCGAGTGCCCATAGGGCACCTGTTAATATCAAAATTACGAAAAAAGAAAAATGTACATTTTCTGTTTTCGGAATTTGGAGTCGAATTGAATTTTCATGCCCTCTAGCACGAAAAAAATTTTCCCCATGCATTTTTGGACCACCCTAACATACATATAGGGCATTATTTCTCAATTGCCTCAACCCAAAAATCAATCAGGTTTGATCGGACTTAAACTTGGGTAAAGTGCAGTCCTATTGGATGGTAGTTTATGGAAAATAATTTTTTCGCTGGGACACATATTTACCGATAGGAAGGGGGTGTAATTTTTGAGTTCTGTACGGGTATCATCTATTTCGATTATTTATACCTCTGTTAATATAAATAAAAGCAACTTTTTGCCTCTAAAATTTCGATAGGGTTTTTCGCGCCCTTTTCATTGATCGTACGCATTTTTTTTTAAAATAAATATTTTACCTTCAAAAATGAAAATCAAGAATAAATTTGACTTTTTTCGAATTTAGTGTATTTTTTTCTTTTTTTTATCGAGAAAGAAAGCTTAGATTGTTGCCTTTAAACACCAATAGGTTTAAAAATGGACAAATTTTTATTTGTTTTTGAAAATAAATTACATAGGTTTTTTTGGTTATAATTTTTTTTCAATGATTTATGACTCATTTCAAACCAATAAAAAAATGTTCTTTTCATGCCCTTTTCTATGAAAAAACCCCATGAAAAACCCTTTTCATAGGGTTTTTCATGACCTTTCTTCAGATCATAAGCATTTAACGAAGAAATAAATGTTTGACCTTCAAAAATAAAGGTTAAAACAATTATTTCTTCAACAAATGCTTTGAACTTCATTTTTGAAGGTCAAATATTTATTTTTTCCAAAAATGCTTATGATTAATAGAAAGAGCATGAAAAACCCTACTGAAGCTGTAGTGAGAATATTTCTTTTTAATGACTTTCAATGAATTTTCATTCATTTAAAGTCAAATTTCAAAGGAAATTTTTTTCATTAAAAAAAATTATAACCGAAAGAAACTTACATAACGCTTATTTTCAAAAATAAATAACAATTAGTCCATTTTTAAAGCTATAAGTATTTAAAGGCAACAATCTAAGCTTCCTTTCTAGATAAAAAGAAAAGAAAAAAAATACTCTAAATTCGAAAAAAAGTCAAAATTATTTTTGATTTTGGTTTTTCAAGATCAAATACTTATTTTCCCAAAAAATGCGTATTTTGAATAGAAAGAGCGTGAAAACCGTTATCGAAATTGTAGAGGTAAAAAAATGATTTTACTGATATTAACAGAGTTATTGCTATAAGTTGCTATTATTGAAGTAGATAGTATCCGGAAAAAAACTAAAAAATTGCACCCCCTCCCTTTCGGTAAATATGTGTCCCAACAACAAACTTTTTTTTCCATAAACTACCATCCAATAGGATTGCACTTTACCCAAGTTTGAGCCCGACCGATTTTTGGGGTTGGGGCAGTTGAGAAATAATGCCCCGTATGTTTATATCAAATAAAAATAAAATAATTTAATGAGTGGAAACTTTCCAAAAAAATCGACAGTAAAAGAAAGTTGCCGATAAATAATTGAATGGAGAAATAACTGATTCTGTGTAGCTTGTACTGATTTAAATTCCCATTTCAGTTAATAAGTATAAATTATCGCGTCAGAAAGTGACTTGAAATACAAAGCGGAAAATAATGGTAGAGATATGACGTTTGCCTGCTCGACCTTTGGCATTGCATGGTATTTAGCGCCTGCGTGTACATTTGAATAAACGTCCGCGAAAGAAAATGAGGCATTTTCGAATTTGCATTCATATGCGGGAGTGGCCTGCAGGCAAAAGTGTCCTCAGCGCTCTCATATCCCATACGTAAATCCGAGTGGAATGCGACTTGGCTGGAGCGTACACGAATATACGTATATCTCTGAATATGGTCACATGCACATGTATGCAGATATACTTTGAATATACTTATACTCATGCCTTGGCATATGTATATGGCCGTATAACTGGCCCCGGGGACATCGGACGCTTCTACCTGGGCTCACTTTTGCCCTCAGGGTACCAGCAGGGCCGCATCTTTAACAGACTTATTATTCTCTATACATATTCAAATCGTGGAATATTTTCACGTTTGAATGAAATATTTTGAGAAATAGGTCTAAAATATTGTTCAAACTGAATTATTAGTTCCTCGTATACGCCAGATTGCAAAATTGCATATGATTACAAGATTGCCAAAGATTGTTAAAGATTGCATGAAATTGCTAAAGGTTGCTAAGGTGCATGAGATTCCACGGATTGCATATGAGATTGTATGGATTGCACAAGACTGCAAGAGATTGCCAGATCACCAAAACTTGCTAAAGATTGCCAAAGATGCATGAGATTGCATAAGGTTGCGTGGGACTGTATGAGATTGCACGAGATTGCAAGATTGTCAAAGATTGCTAATGTTTGCAAAATATTGCATGCGATTACACGAGATTGTAAGAGATTGCAAGATTGCAAAATTGCCAAACATTGCAAAAAATTCCATGAGATTGCACGAGATTGCATCGAGATTACAAGATTGCACGAGATAGCACAAGATTGCACAAGATTGCATACAAAATGTACACCAGATTACACGACTAATTAACCCTTCGGTTTTATTCGATTGAAGGAGTTCCAATATTATGTATTTGGATTGAAAAATGTTGTTAAAGCAAAACTTCATTTTGAAGATTTAAGAGTAGAAATCGCCACATTTTATAAATTTGACATTTGTTAGATTCAAAGTTTTTTAAGAATTTCCGAACTGTTTAAAAACATTCAAAATTAGGGTGCTATTGAAATAAAAGCTGTATAGAAATTTGTGCTATGCAAGATGAAGAGCTTTGAAAATGGTTTCAAATTTCCAGGTTATGCAAAAAAGTAAATCTGAATGTTACAATGTTACAAGTAAATCTGAATGTTTATCGAAACATTTTAATACCTTCAAATTTACTGTATGCATAAATTTTTGCATAGTGACTATCGACAATTCATTACACATAAATTATGTATAATTTTTTTACCAGCGATGAAACCATACATTTATAACCATATATAACCATTTATATATTATGAAGAAGTCTTTAACATTGAATATTTTTTTCGAGTTGGAAACCTTTGAAACCAAGGACCTTCAAAATTGTAATATTTAAAAACTTCGAAACTTAAATTAGAAGTCGATTAATAAATCTGGTGTTTAACTTTGGACTTTGAAAATGTAACTTTTTATCCACTATTTTTTTGCTTGAAAACTATCTTTGCTCAACAATGCCAAAAAAATCTGAAAATGATTCATACACCTCGGAAATATGGCGTCCTGAATGGTCAAAGAAGATCAGAATTGCCAAGGCCACTCGAAAGCGAATATATAAACATGGCCTAGTCTCGTCTGAGATGGGTCGTAATAACACTTCAGGGCAAACCGTTAACCTTCATAAGATCTTTTTTGTACACCTCGCTAATTTACATCCGCTAAACGACACGTTAGTTAAGCCGATGATGTGTTTAATCAGCATAATATGGGGCTAAACTCGAATGAACCAGCTCCATAATACATCACTTTACATGGCTGTAAATTATTTCTCTTCCATCATTCTTCTCTACCCTTACTCCAGAAAAATAGAGGATCAAGATTCCACATACCATAAAAAGATGAGATAGATTCATTATTTTAAGAGATCTCTACATTTTAAATATTGAAATTTCACAGCCTTTCGAGTCCAATAAAATTTTAAAAGAGTTTAATTTCAGCACGTTTGAATTTCTAAGGCTCTCCATTTTAAAGTGTGCAAATTACGATGGCTTTCATGAAATAATTAAAATTTTATAAAAGTATTCACTTTTAGAAGACTTGTAATTAAAAAGCTTACAATTTCGCAAACCTTTTACATAATTGAAAAGCGTAATTAAAGCTTCAAAACAGAAACTTATGTTTCTTTTTTCATCGGTCTTACTATCATGTTATAAATAAAAAACTCAAGGTTGATAACCTGTTTTGATATTTGAACGATCGAAAAAAGTTTAACTTCTTGATTATTCGTTTTGAATTCTCCGAAGTTTTTTTTTATTAAAGCTTCAAATGCTTCGATCAAATTTAGAGGTAACTGCAGTTTGCAACGTTTCAGGAGCAATTAAATTAACGTTTAAAAACTTTTCCGACGGAAAATAATCTTATTTGATAATCAAAATAATACAGTCTGTGTCACAAGAGGGAGGCCCGCAAAAGTCAAAGAAAACTGCACACTAGGTATAAATCATGGTTATGATCCGATAGAGGGGAATTTACTCTGATGCGCAATATGTTGAAGATGCCACAATTTCTGCAATATTATTTGTGAGCATTAATTTCTTATAAAGAGTTTGATTTACTGGCTTAGAAAAACAAACAAAAAACATGTTTAAACAATGTCACGTGCTGTAAACAGTCTTACAAGAATTTGAAGTACTTTAAACATAAAGTATGGAAGGTAAGCTTTAAAACTATCTCTAGAAATATTTAAAACCTGCAGAGGTTGCGAAGTTATTTAATGAAAGTGAAATTTTCACTCCTTAACGTGCTTTAAATTCGATATCTGCATGAAAAATAGTCAAAATAACTTCAAAAATAGCTCATTCGAAACAGAATTTTCCAGAGAAAGTAATTTTAAAAAGTTGAGAAAGCGAAAAAAGTGAAAATCTAGATTTTCACTGTTTTTTATTCTTGTCAATATCTTCAAAACCAGTGGTTTTATTTTAATCCACAAATGATCAGACTGATGCGTGTTTTATGTAAATAAAGCCCACAAATCCCTAAAGTTTCCCTACATTTTTCAGCTTCTAAATAAATTAGAAATTCTTTATTGAAAATTTGTTGGTCTCGAAATTGTTGTGTTTTACATAATAGTTTTAAAATCACTCCATTAAGAAATAGCGTTTCAACAGGTTTAAGGGGATGAAACTTTTTTGGTTGGTCTTACAATTTATTTTTTAAAAATAGTGTTGCAAAAGAGGTGGTTTCCCGATAAGATGAAGGGTATGAATTTAAGAGTAAGGGTGAAAAAGATGAGATCCGGAAAAACTGGTGGTTGCAAATTTTAGGGATCATTTTTCTTGTCGAAAGCAACCATTTTCTGTTTAAAAATTTGAGAATTTGGAAAGGTCTGTTAATAATTTGGGAATTTATTAAGAATTTTTAAGCTTAGGGGGTAAAGCCGTATAGGATTCCAGAAGAATTTAAGGGATGAATAATTGATTTTATAAAATTGATTTTAATATAAAATGAGATCTATTAAGATTTTAAGCACGTAAAAAAGCGTAAATAAGTATTGTTATTCCTGAAACTTTGAAAACTGCTGTTACCTAAATTTAGCCTTATCATTTAGACGATCCTTAATGATTTCAGTGCCTTCAATGATGTGTCTAATCAGCATAATATGGGGTTAAACTCGAATGAACGAGTTCCATAATGCATGACTTTACATGCTTGTAAATTATTTCTCTTCCATCATTTTTCTCTATCCTTACTCCGGAAAAATAGAGGATCAAGATTCCACAAATAATAAAAAGATGAGATAGATTCATTATTTTAAGAGATCGATCAAGATTCCACATATCATAAAGATATGAAATAAATGCATTATTTTAAGAGATCTCTACACTTAAAATATCGAAGATTCACTGCCTTTCGATTCCAATAAAATTTTTAAAGAGTTTAATTTCGGCACGTTTAAACTAAAGCTTCCCATTTTAAAGTATGCCAATTACGAAGGCTTTCATGAAATAATCAAAATTTTATAAAAGTGTTAAATTTTGGAAGACTTGTAATGAAACACCTTCAAATTTCGCAAACCTTTTAATTGAAAAGCGTAATTAAAACTTCAAATGCTTCGATCAAATTTAGAAGTATCTGCAGTTTGCAACGTTTCAGGAACAATTAAATTAACGTTTCAAATATTTTTCAACGGAAAATAATCTTATTTGGTAATCAAAATAATATGAAAAGATTTGATTTCATCACTTGAAATTTCATCCCTAAAGTTTCCCTACAGTTTTCAGCTACTGAATAAGTTAGAAATTATTTAGAAACATCCAGAGAAAGACTATCCAAAACATTTGCGTTTTTGCAATAAAATCCAGTGAAAACCGATCCGGAAATTACTTTTCCAATATTCGTATCGATTCCGGAAGAATAAAGGAATGAAATTTTTCTCTCCTGATTTTTCTAATAATATAAAACTGCTTTCTGTTGAAAATTTGTTGGTCTCGAAATTTTTGTGTTTTACAAAATAGTTTTAAACTTACTCCAATGAAAAATATGGTTCCAACAGGTTAAAGGGGATGAAACTTTTTTGGTTGGTCTTACGATTTATTTTATTTTTAAACTATTTTTTAAAAATGGCATTTGCAAAAGGAGTGATTTCCCAATAAGATGAAGGGTATGAATTTAAGAATAAAGGTGAAAAAGGGTGAAATCCGAAAAAATTGGGGGCTGCAAATTTTAGGGATCATTTTTCTTGTCGAAAGCAACCATTTTTTCTTGAAAAATTCGAGAATTTGGAAAGGTCTAATAATAATTTGGGAATTTATTTAAAAAATTTAAGCTTCGGGGGTAAAACCGTATAGGATTCCGGAAGAATTTAAGGGATAAATAATTGATTTTATAAAATTTATTTTAATATAAAATGAGATCTATTAACCTTTACAAGTCCGGAAGCCACTTCAGTGGCTTTGAAATGTTTCAGTCAATTTTATACAGTTTTCTGGTCTCGATTACCTTAAAAATGTTATAATAAATAAAAAAATTAAAATTAAAATGATAAAAATGTTTTCGCACGAGTTATTTATGAAAAATTAATTTAATTTTTTGTTTAAACAATTATTCTTACAATATTTATTATTTAACAAACAAAAGTAAAAAAAAATGATGAAACTGGTATGAATTTTCCGTTCCAGCTCAGAAGCCACTATAAATGCGCGGGGGGGGGGGGGGGGGGTCAACATTTTCACAATTCAACCGAATGACATTGATGAAAAGTTCTAGCACTAAAAACAAAAAAGTCGGTCAAAAACATACCGGGCTTGTAAAGGTTAAAATTCCAAGTGTGTAAAAAAGCGTAAATATGTAACGTTAATCCTAAAACTTTGAAAACTGCTGTTACCTTTTACCCTAATCATTTAGACGATCCTTAGTGATTTCAGTGCCTTCAATTCGGCAACACCACCAACTCTATTAAATAATTATGATGTATGAATAACCACTTTGGAACTTCACAAAATCCTCTGAATGCATATTTAATAATTTACTTTTAAAGTGGTTTATATGGAGATGGTGCAGAAGGCAAAACGATAATAATTTAATAATCAATGAAAAATGTAGCCTCCGGTCTTTGCGTCGTTTCCTTGAAATAAATTAAACCAAAAGTCAACTTAATTTGTCGTTCTTGTGGTACTTGCCCCAGCATCGTTAAATTGTTGCAAGTATCTTCTCAGATATAGTTTCATGTGCGTGCGACATAAAATGGGCATGGAGAAAGACAAGTACAGGCATGCGTGCATTTAATGTCTCCCGCGGCGATATAAACTGGCGGAAGAACCAGTCCCAGTACTGGAAATAATGGGCCAGCCATACCCCTACGTCTTTGCTGGGACAGAACTTTAGGGTGTGCCTTTAAGCCGATCTGTACCATATAGTGCATATCCCACGTGGGCGGAATAACCGACGGCACGAGCTCGACCACGACTTTACTGATAAGCTTGTTCACTCGCAAGTGAATACTATAATTCTGATTTACATACCATTAAAAAATCTCTGGCTTGAAAATTAAAATCGTATTTTCAAAATTTATATTTAGGTATAATAAAAGTTCCGAAGGAACCAAATTACCAATTTGAGTCAATACAAATTTACTGTTACAGTCTGTTCCACAAGAGCGTGGCGCGCAAAAGTTTATGAAAACTGTTCACTAGGTATAAATCATGGTTATGATCTGAAAGAGGAGTATTAACTCTATTACGCAATATAATGAAGACGCCACAATTCCTTTAATATTATTTGTGAGCATTCATTTCTTATAAAGAGTCTAATTTATTGACTCAGAAAAACAAAAAAAAACATGTACAAACGACGTCACGTTCTGTAAACAATCTTACAAGAATGTGAAATACTTTAAACATAAAGTATGGAAGGTAAGGTTAAAAACTATTCCTAGAAATATTTAAAACCTGCAGCAGTTGCGAAGTTATTCGCTGAAGAAGAGAATAGTAGAATTTTCACACGTTTCTGTGCTTTAAATTCGATATCTGCATGAAAAATAGTTAAAATAACTTCAAAAATGGCTCATTCAAAACAGAATTTTCCGGAGAAAATAAGTATTATGACAAGTGTCAGGTTCAGAAACAAAATTATTTTACAAATTGTCATTAAAAATTAAAGAAGCGAAGAAAGTGAAAATCGAGATTTTTACTGTTTTCTATCCTAGTCAATATCTTCAAAACCAGTGGTTCTATTGTAATTCAAAAGTGATCAATTTGAAGCTTGTCTTGTCTAAATTAAGCCCACAAGTTTTAATCAACTTTCGATCATGTTGCTTTAAATGGCAGAAAATTGAAAATAATTTGTCTTATTTTATGTCTAAAATTGGCTTTAAATTGTCGATGTAACACGAATCATATAAAAGAGATAAATGCGATGCTTTTTCCCTTGCGTAATAGAATTAATACTCCTCTTTCAGATCATAACCATGATTTATACCTAGTGAGCAGTTTTCACAGATTTTTGCGCGCCACGCTCTTGTGGGACAGACTATAAGTATTTTACCAGAAATATTCTCAAAATCGGGAAAAATCGACAAAATTAGTATTATTTAAAGCATATTAAAATCTAATCAATATTCGATGCTTTTAAAATTTTTATAAGAAATTGAAAGCAATTGGGCATAATCAATTTTTATATGAACGAACCCAGGTGGAAAAATTATGGATAATTTATGTGAAATGAATTATAGACAGTTATTTTGCTAAAAATTAGGCATAAACAGGGTTGCTACAAAATCCTATTTTCTAAAGTCCCTGACTTTTTCCCTGACCAATTTTTCATTTTCTCTGGCCGTTATCTGCCGTTATAATTATAATTATAAATATATAACACAGGAATCACAGTGGTTCATTAGTTAAATTTAAGGGAAAATAGGGGATTTCTTTTTCGAAAAAGGGGATTTAAAAAAAGGGGGAAGTTTTTTCTTTTCAAAATACCAAGAAAGCTGCATTTCTCCAGAATCTTAAAAAATCCTCGAAAATCTTAGATTCTTGTTTAGAATCTAATAAAACACTCCGCAAATTTCTAAACTTTCAGAATCTTTGGAATGCTCTAGAATTTTCGAATACCGTTCATGAATTCTAGGCTTTTTAAAAAATTTTAAAGTCTTCTACAATATTTTTAATTTTCGAGTAGATTCATTAAGGGAACTAGAAAGGTTTCAACGATCGAAAATAGAGAAAATTCATGTGTAGATTGTCAGGATATGAATAAATCTACGTGGCTTCTTTTAACATCACCTACTACATTATAATAGATTTAAAAACTGTATTCACCAGTTGAACATTGTTTTAAAAAAAGTTATTAATAATTATGTTGTCCCTTAAGTTTCTTGCACAACCTTCAGTTGTGCATGATTTCCGGTGAACTGATCAAGATTTTTCAAAAATTCTTTTTTATGCTTCTTCAGAAGTGTTCGCATACAGTGAACCTAAAAAATTGAAAATCGAATGAAAATTGATAAAATGGCGGCCAAAAAACAAAAAATGGCGAAAAATTCAAGTAATTTTTTATTATAAAATTTAAACAAATAAACATAACAATTGTTTTTGAGGTTCAATTTATAAGGAAACTTTTCCTGAAGAAGCCTAAAAAGGAATTTTTGGAAAATTTTAATTAGTTCACCGGTAATCATACACAACAGAAGGTTGTGCAAGAAAAATGCGACTTAACATAATTATTATTAACTTTTTTCAAAACAATTTTAAACTGGTCAATACATTTCTTCAATCTACAATAATGTAGTAAATGATGTTGAAAAGAACAGCCACGTAGATTTATTCATATCCCGGCAATCCACGCATCAAGTTTTTTCTATTTTCGACATTTGAAACTTTCCTAGTCCCCTTAAATCTTTTGAAATCCCAAAAAATTCTCTACAATATAGATTTTTAAGTGTTTTGGAATCTCCCAGAGACTTCCTGATTTTTTCCAAAATCTTCCATAAAGTTCTAAAATCTTCTAGTCTCTTCCATACTTTTTTTTTGAAGACTCAAAAAGTCTAGAGAATTTTAGGAAGATTCTGAAAACAGTCTAGAAGATTCTTCAAGATTATTATTAGAGTTTTTTGTAGATTTGAGAGGGTTCTAAAGGAATCTGCAGAATTCTGGAAATTCTAATGGAGTTCAGAATAATGTGCTTGAAGTTCTAAACGTTCAAATAAACGAAATTTTTAACTGATTTCATTTTAACCTCAAATTTGTTCTAAAATATTAATTTATTAATATAAAAACTAATGTAGTAATAAAAAAGCTCATGATATTTCTCTTTATTTTGTAGAATGAACGATATTTCAAGATAAATTTGAGTGAAGAAAAAAAGTTCGTTCATTTGAAGGTTTAAAACTTCAGGTACATTTCAGAATCTTCTTGAGGATTCTAGAAGCTTTTAGAAGATCATGGAAGAGATTAGAAAATTTTAGACGATTTTAGAAGATTCTGGAACATTGTATTATATTTTGTAGAGTATTAAAGAATTTTTAAGAATTCTTTAAGATTGTATTAAGAATTCTTTAAGATTGTATTAGATTATTATAGGAGAATCCTGAAGATTCTAAAAGATTATGGAAGAATCCAGAAGAATCTAGATTTTAAAACAGTGTAGAATATTTTTGAGAATTTTTTCAGATTTCAGATAAGTTCTCAAGATTCTAAAGAATTTTAGAGAATTTCGATAATCTTTTGTAGACTTTGGAGGATTCTAAAAGATATATTAAGACAATTTTAAAAATTCTGGAGGATTTTAAGATATTTTATGAGAAAGGGGGGAAAAGGAATGAAACTCTAGAAAAAAATTGTAGGAGATTTGGAGAATAATTGGGAAAGGGGAAAAATAGGGAAAACAGGAAAACTGACTGTGATCCCTGATAATATTATAATTATATAATTATAATTGTTAAATTATAATTATACATGTTAAATTATAATTGTAATTGTTAAATTATAATTATAACTATTGAGATATAATTATAATTTGTTGAATTCAAAAAAATTTCCTAACTGTTTGAAGATTTTTCCTGACCTTCCCTGACCATTTTTAAATTCCCTGACTTTCCTTGACTTTCCAGAATTTCCTAACCTGTAACAACCCTGATATAAAGTAAATCAAAAGGTATAAAAATGTTACAAACAGCTGAAAACTATTGTAATGTGTTTGCAGTATTTTAATACCTGCGGATTAGGGTGAATCGAAAAAGGAATTTTTTATAAATCAAAAACAGCCTAGCACTGAAAAGCTTCATTTGTGTCCCTTGTAACCTGTGTAAATTTTGAAATAAACCTATCATTATCCTGAGGCTCCTCGCGGCTAAAATAAGTTTTAAAAAATCTTTATTCTCAGAGTTTTGGAAAAATCGCTAATATTAGTTTTTTTCCATAATCTACATAATGTTCCGAATTTTCAAAAATCTAGTGAGATTTTAATGTTTTGAAATTTTCTGGGAAAAAATCTCATTTTTTATAAACCTAAAAAAAATTGAGAAGAAAAAATTGGAAAGAAAAAAAAATTTAGGATTGGGTCATTTTAAATGCAAAAGTCTTCTCCATCTTTTTCAGATAAATTTTGATTGCAAGAAAATTTCTAGATCCTCAAAAAAATTTTAAGATAATTTGCAAAACTTTTAAAACTTATTTTAGTTTTTTGAGGTTTATAAAAATAAGATTTTCTCCTAGAGAAATTCAAAAAATTTAAATCTCACCAGACTTCTGAAAATTGGACATATTATGTAGATTATGGAAAAACATTTATATTAGGGATTTTTCGAGAACTCTCCGAATAACGAATTTTTTTAACTTATTTTAGCCCCGGAAAGCGATTTATTTCAAATTTTACACAGGTTTTAAGGGACTCAAAATGAAGCTTTTCAGTGTTAAGCTGTTTTTGACTTCTGAAATCATTTTTTTCGACCCACCTTACTGCAGATTTACTGTGCATGCATAATTTTTGATAACACATTTGCGAGTGTTTTATAACTCTCGCAAATTACTTTTGCGAAATATTTTAGTGTTTTTCAATAAAATAAATGACCAACTTACCAAAGTTGAACGGATTTTTTGAAAAACAAACATTTACTCCCTTCGTGTGAAATCCAGTTGATAGAAAATGAAGCCACGCATGAATTTGATAAATTTCGTTCTATCTTTTTCAAAATAAAAGCCGGCAACGTACATATAATACATACAGTCTGATGAACACGAATTGCAAATAGAGTGAAAAATGTTGTAAAAATAATTGCAAGAACGCTGGGAGTCTGCTTGCGATTTATATCGCGTTTTATTTCGCCCAGCATGTATATTAATATCAAGATACTCCTGCTTCGGCTTAAAACGAAATTGCGATATAAATTATTTCAATTCCAGAAGCAAAGGCAAACTTACCTGCGGAGAATCGAGCGAATTTCGCGAATGAGATCTCACGCAGAGGAGTAATTATATACAGTTACAGGTTGTCCAACTGCCATCAGGTAAATTGCTGTCGAATGACCCACCGCGAAGGAAACTCGTTCAGTTCATAAAAGCCGGATGCACAATAAAAACCTGAAACACGAAATGAGATTGCCACATGAGAAACCTGGAAAGGTGAAAAATTTATTGCAAACAAAAGATTTTTATAGCTTTACATAAACATAGCGGTATCCAAAATACTTTGCTACCTAGTTTATATATTTACATACATATAAAATAAAATGTTTTAAAGCAATAAAATTCCGGGCTTTTACAGTTAAAAATACTTCGCACCCAAATTATGCAGATCCCTCATAAATCAGAGCACTAAATAGGAAAAAACCTCAAAAATTTAATTTCTCATTAGTTCGTTGGAATTGCAATTTACATTGCGAAATGTAACGTTACCTCGCATTGCGGTTGGTGTATGTTTATTTTTTCAAACTTTTCCGTTTGCGGTGCATATAAATAACGAAATAATCGAACAGTAACTATGATCGCAGGATGAGCCAGGATCTAACAGCGTTGTTTCCGCTGCAACCGCAGCCGAGGCTGTAATTTCTTGCAACGGTATTAATTTATAATTTTCATATGTATTAATAAGGCAATTAGCGGTAAAACAATATTTAACAGCTGCAAGGAAAGGAAAGGGGAGAAACCCAGAAGTCAGGGCACCCAAGAGAAGAGAACACAAGAGGTGACCGTGGAAGAATGAGAAGCTTTAAGAACCACCAACTCATTTCCCGTTTGTGTACACACCAAAGCTTCCTTTGGCTTCGTTCTCTTCTTCTGTTTTGCTTCGTTTTCTTCCTTCTGTTTTGCTTCATCTGCACCTGGAATTCTACTCCTTTGACTTTCCAGAATCATCAAACTTGTCAAAATTTCTGATACCAAGATATTCTCGAAGATGTTTTTGCTGATCTTCCCCGCTCAAACGAAAATAATATGAAATTAATTAGGCGACAATGTATGCCCACATAACACGTGATATTCCATTGAATATTCCATTCCATTCCGGAATATTCTATTGAGAAATTCGAAATATTCCCAACGAACATTGCAGCAATGTTCCAGGAATAACACAATATCCGACCTTTGGAATATTTCAATGTAATGTTAGGGAAATATTCTTTAGAAATATTGTAAAGAGATTCGCCCTGAAACCTGAAATATCTCTATGGAATATTGCCGGAATATTATTTAGAATGTGTCTGACATCTTTCAATGAAATATTTCCGGAACATTGCAATGAAAGTAAATGAAATTTTTTTAAATATTCCAAATTGCTCTGTTTAAAAAATTTGTACCCACACTAATTTGAACGTATGAGGTTGAATCATAAAACTTGATCAAGTCTTTTTTGCTTTATTTTATCTACATACACAATACACATTCAATATTATATTATTGCGAACTGGAATTACAATTTATAATCATAAGCACGATTATACCTAAAAACAAAATTACTAGAAAACTACATTGTTAAAATGTTGGCAATTAGCTGAAAATTACGATTTTAACCATTTATTGCGCAGTGGCGTAAAAAGGCAGATTATATTTAAACACAAAAATTTCAAAAAATTTTCAAGTCATCACTAAATTGACCATCTTCTGATTACAAAGATTAGCAGCAGTACCTAAATTCTTTTAAAAATCAGGAAATCATCCCTTCAATTAAAAAAAAAATCCTCTGAAGTACATGAAATCAATTTCAACATTTGGCAGCTTCAGGACTTTATCGATTTTGCAAGTATTTCTCAAAAAAGTAAATATTTCATTTTATTTTTGAAATGTAATAATATTTGACAGTGGTATTATCAAAAATTAAATTTCAAAGTTATTTCAATTTAAAGAATTACTTATTGCTAATTTATACCTTTTTAATTTAAAATAGTCCTAGAGACAGCAGATATGAAATTTTCTTTCCTTGAGGCCATTTCTGCCGTCATGATAAAGAAACTGTACAACTACATTTGGAGCGAACCGAGATATTCAATGAAACGCGTTTACATCTGTACCTTTTAACGTATCAGAGTTTTTGAAAAGAAAAGTAACGTTCTTGGGTAAATCGCACATGCTCTATTCATTAAAACAAAAAAAGTGGTTAATTTCAATTATTTATATACAAAACTGTAGATATGCTAGATATTAATATACAAAGTTGCCGAGATTCCTTACTAAAAAACACATCTACGCAGATGTGTTGCTCAGTCAGGAATCAGCCTCCAAGAACTTCGACTTTCCTGATGAACAAAGTTAACATCTATAATTTTCCGACAATTAATAAATAATAAATTAATATTAAATTAATATTAAATTATTAATAGTAATATTAAGTTAATAATCATATTAATTATTAATATTAAATTAATAATTTATAATTAAATTACAATTAATTATTAAGTTTTGTTAATACAAAATGTATCATTGATACAAAAGTAATTAATTTGATATTTTGATCATTCAAATCTTTGTATAAGTACAAAATAAAACAAAAGAGTGTACAGACCTTGGTCAAATTATTAATTGCTTATTTTTAAAAGATTTTTAATACGTGAATTTTTCAGATTCTACTGAATTTAACTCGACATTTTTTGACGTATTCTAAAATGTTTAAATGGTTTTAAATTTAATTTTTCAGTGCACTAATTCGAATTCTAAAGTAAAAATTCTATTTATAAAAAATTGTAATGAAAAAAATGGCTAATATTCAGAGTGTTTCGGTAGACCAAATAAATTAAATTTTTTTTAGAAATAATGTGAGATTTTTCATTTGAATATCTTCAGGTAAAAATCTTTCATTAAAAAAAAATTAATATCCAAAAAATTATTCCCCAACTTGATTTTCAGTTGAACCTTCCTATTTCTTCAAAATATACTGAAACATGCACTTTATAGGATAATTTATCAATTTTTTAGATAAAATTACTGATTACTTCTTCATACGAAAGAATCTAAAAAAATATATTAATGCAAAGAATAGATATCAAAATGAATTTTTTTAAATTTCAAATGTTTAAAATATTACTTGTAATTGTTTACAACTTTGTCAGAATATTTTCAAATTGTATGAAATTTAAAAATACTAAGGCCTAACGTTTACATTGTCATTTTTTTAATTGAAAGAATCTTAACTGAATGAATAGCATTACAAAATAACAATTAAAAAATTTACTTTTTGTATTTTTACAACAATTTATATTTATAAAGTTCTTCTTCTCTTCACATACGACAAAATCATTCCAGTGAATATCTCAAAACCTTGTGAAATTTTTTCAAAATTTTAAAATGAAAAGCTTAGGAATTATTTTAAAAAGTAAATATTTTTCTAATATCAGTAAATGGTCACGATTGTCTCTAAAAGGTTAATAATGTATTATTTATATTCGTATAATTATTTTAAGTAATTATTAATTCTTATATTATTAATCAACTATAATTAATTTTGCTTCAAAAATAAAAAATGTAGATGTACTTTTTTAGAAGAATCGGCGGTTCAAAGTTATTCGATGTCAGGAAATCGGCTTGCAGGAAGACCGAGATCCTCATGAAAAAAACACATCTGTACTGATGTTTTTTTATCAATTTTTTTAGAAATAAAAACTTTAAATTATTCTAATAGCTCACTTCATTCGTTTTCTGTCGTAATAAAATTAAACTTTATCTTTCCTACGAAACTAATTCTTTTTCTAAAGTATGTAAAGACATTATCGGATTAAGTTGTTTTGTCATGTAATTGAAAAAATGGATAGAAATTCTGGAATAAAAGAAAAAACGGTTAATATAGAATGGATACATTTATTTTCCATCAATTTTCAAAGTCTCAGAGGTTGTTTTCAAGAATATATAGGAAAAAAAATTAATAAACAGTTTCAAGAATAGACGTGGCATAAATTAAGAGTTCTGGTAAGTCACAATTTTCCTATTTGAAATAAAAAATGTTCATAATTGCGTTTGGTATTTATTATTTCAATATAGTTCTTCTTGAGTCGTTATACAGCATTATGAATAGAATTATATTCTTTATTTTAATTAATTACAAGATAGAGAATAAATCTCTACTCCATATGATGTTTTCCAAATTAAACTGAATAGTAATTTTTTGCAGTCAAGTTTGGATGATTCGAAAATATGAGCTTTTTGAATTCGACATCAAATGACCTCAAGGAAAGAAGATTTTATATCTACTGTCTCTAGGACTATTTTAAATTTAAAAGGTATAAATTAGCAATAAGTAATTCTTTAAATTAAAATATCTTTGAAATTTAATTTTTGACAATACCACTGTAAAATTTTACTACCATTTTCAAAAAAAAATTCAATATAATTCAATGTTTTTCTCATGTGCATCCCTCTCGGCCATATATCATCTGGTGATATTTCAAAAATAAAATTAAATATTTACTTTTTTCAGAAAGATTTCAAAATTGTGAAAATACTGAAGCTGCCAAATGATGAAATTGATTTCATGTACATCAGATGATTTTTTTTAATTGAAAGGATAATTTCCGGAGTTTTTAGGAATTCAGATACTGTTGCTAACCCAGTAATTTCGTATATATGTAATATAATATTGTATGTGTATTGTGTATGTAAATCAAATAAAGCAAAAAAGACTGGATCGATTTTTATGATTCAACCTCTTACGAGTAAATAAGCGTACTCAACTAGTCCAAATTTTCCAAAGAGAGCAATTTGGAATATTTTAAAAAATTTCATTTACTTTCATTGCAAAGTTCCGGAAATATTCTATTGAAATATTTTAGACACATTGTGAATAATATTCCGACAATATTCCATAGAGATATTTCAGGTTTCAAGGCGAACCTTTTTACAATATTTCTAAAGAATATTTCCTTCACATTGCATTGAAATATTCCAAGGGCCGGACATTATGTTATTCCTGGAACATTGCAGTAATGTTTCTTGGGAATATTTCGAATGTCTCAAGGGAACATTCCGGGAACATAAATGGAATATTACATGTTATGTGCGTGACTACTTGAATTATTATGATATTACGTAAACTATCACAAGAAAAAAATCACTGAAAGATTTAATAAACGAAACGGAAATTTTACCTGATTTTAATATGAAAGGGTCGATTACATATATAGAGAGTGACTAAGGAAATTCTGATTACAGGCGGAAATGTGAGGCCGACGGGAAGGAGGCGAAGGCAGAGCTGGCGGCGCAACGCAATATGTTCCCTAGCGCTCAAATTAAAATGAGGTATGTGTTCGGTTTTATTAACAAATATTTGCTGATGCTAATACATTTGCTCATTTTGGCAATCACATATGTTCCAAAATTCAGGGAATCAAATCTGATATCCTACGTATTTACCACATTAAGAAAAAAAGGCTAATTTCTTTTTTATCGAAAGTTTCTTTATACTGTCATTAGTGTTTGTAGGTACTTGTCCCATGATTTTAGATTTCGAAACCTATCTGTTGGAAGTTTAAAAGCAAAATTTGCAATTTAAATTATTAAAATAGCGGTAGAGATGTGATAGAATGAATAAGATTGCTTGAATTGTAACATGATAAGCCTAACTAATGGCGACTAATGTTGAAAGTATATTTTTCAGATTGCTGTCACCAAGCAGTTCGCCGGCAACGTCACCCACGATGTCGAATTCCTCTTCGCCAACACCACCGGCTCCAGTGGCGCCAGCCTATAACCAAAAAATGACGGGAATCCCCTGTGTGGCTGCGGCTTCACGATACACGGCGCCGGTTCATATCGACGTTGGTGGTACGATATACACCTCATCACTGGAGACTTTGACCAAGTAAGATTTTATTGTTTAAAAAACAAAAATCTGGTCTAAAAATAAATAAATTTCGAATAGAGAAAAGAGGAGATTCCTGATAAAGAGACCACAAAAGCATCCCACAAAATAATCGAAACAAATTAAATCAAACAATTGAAAGAATCAACAATTTCAAGTTTATTCTCTTGACTATTCGAATTTAATAACTGAGTTTTAACGTCTTAGGAACAACGAACCATTATATAAGAATTTTTCACAAATTTTCAAGTCCAAAAATTTATCAACTGAAAACAGTATCATTCCGCAAGGAAAATGAACCAAAATATGTCATGCTCCCAAATTATCCAGTACTTAATTATTCAGTTCACTTTTATGGGGGAAAGTTTCCTAAGACGAGCCCCCTTCCATATTTTCCGGAAATTTTCGATTTTAAGGAACTTCAAAAGCAAAAACGATTACTGACATCATAGTTTCATGAGTGCTTTACAAAGTTTACATGCCTAAAAGTTCAAAAAATGTTTAAACGGCAATAAACTTCGATGTTGAAAAAAATATGTATTTTTCTCGTCTTAGGCAACCCGATACCCTAAGACGGGCCCCTTTTACAAATCAAAAAACCTATGTAATTAAACACTAGAAATTGATAAATTTTATTCGTAGCGTACTGTTTAAACATATTCTGTACATTTATGATATATTATTCATGCAAACACATTAGTATTTCTTCCTATCTTAAGCATTAAATTATACACTAAGGTGGTCCACAAAACACAAAAAAACAAAATTTTAAAAATACAAATGATACGTGACTATATTTGTTTCTTTCTGAACAAAACATGATATAGTATGAACCTTGATTAAAACGAATAATACCTAGTACTCCCTCTTTGGCCTTAAAGTTTTTAAAGCCTAATAACTTCTTTATTTTTGATTACATAAATAATGTCATCAGGGATTATTTTCTTAATTTTTTACTCCGAATTCAATGGTGTAATTATATTTTTAGAAAAATTTCTTTTAAAAGGTGTTTTTTGCGATAACATTAAACTATGTATTGCATAGTTTAAAATGTATAAAAACTAATATCACCGAAAAACACCTTGTAAGAGAAATTTTTCTAAAAATATAATTACGCAATTGAATTTAGAGTAAAAAAATTATGAAAATAATCCCTGTGACATTTTTTTCTATAATCAAAAATAAAAAAAGATATTAGGCTTTAGAAACTTTAAGGCCGATGAGGGAGTACTAAGTATTGTTCATTTTAATACAAATTCATACTGCATCATTCTTTGTTCAAAATAAACAAAATTATTCAAATGCATCTTGAATTTTTTGAATTTTAATTTTTCGGAACACCTTATTTATTATTGATTTGGGACACTTTTTTACATTTCTGCAAAAATAAAAATCCACTGAAATTTCAGTGATTTTCCCCTAGTTTTCAGTGAATATTTACTAATTGCCTTGGCTAGAATTGATTACTGAAATTCCAGTAAACATCACTTAAATTTAAGTTATCATTATTTCTGTTGGTAAATGAGTGAAAATCCACTGAAATTTCAGTAATTTTCCACTGACTACCATTGAAATTTTACTAATTGCTAGAATTGATTACTGGAATTTAAGTAAACATCACTTAAATTTCAATTATCATTATTTCTGCTGGTAAATCAGTGAAAATCCACTGAAATTTCAGTGATTTTCCTTTAGTTTTCAGTGAATTTTTACTAATTGCCATAGCCAGAATTGATTACTGAAATTTCAGTAAACATCACTAAAATTTCAGTAATTTTTTCTACACAGTAAAGAAGAATACTTAAAATTGTTACAATTTAAAATGTTTTGGATTAAATTCATCAAATTTTGTCTTAACTTAAGCATTACTCTTCTGAATTTAATACCACGTTATCTAAATTTCAGAATTGAGTTTTAAATTCAGAATAAATTTTACTTAAATGCAGACAAATTTTACTGAATTTAATCCAAACCTTTTTAGGGTGTAACACTTTTAAGTGTTCTTTTTTACTGTGTACTGGTAAATCAGTGAAAATCCACTGAAATTTCAGTAATTTTCCACTGATTTCCAGTGAAATTTTACTAATTGCTGAAAATTACTGAAATTTCAGTAAACATCACTAAAATTTCAGTAATTGTTTCTACACAGTAAAGAAGAATACTCAAAATTGTTACAATTTAAAATGGTTTGAATTAAATTCAGTATAACTTTGTCTAAATTTAAAGGATCATCCCACTTTAGACGCTTGAAAAAAAAGGCTATTTTTGCGAATTTTTCAAGCTATTTCTATTATATTGTATATGGACGTAATTCGTTGATGGTTTTTTTTAATGAAGGATTACCTAAACCACAAAAACAAAACAGATTTAGACTCAGTAAGAGTGTGGCTAGGGTCCGAACTACAATAAAGTGAAAATATTCATTTTTACTATTTTTTGTCCTGAAAACCACTAAAAAAAACTTATTTTTCGATTTTTTTTAAACATCCGCCATTTTTGCATGAAAATTAATAATTCTAGTTCGGACCATAGCCACACTGTTACTGAGTCTAAACCTTTTTGGTTTTTGTGTTTTAGGCAATCCTTCACAAAAAAAAAACCATCAACGCCGTGTACACACTTATTATTCGAGACACTATGTTCGCCTCGCTTTTTTTGTATAAAAAACTATGTAAAATCAATAAAAAAAATTATTCACCCATTTTAAGAGTGTATTAATGGAGCCCAAAAAGAACTACATCAATATATATAT
>JBAGKK010079901.1:0-26879 GCA_037177015.1 Euceroptres primus
ATCTGACAGAAACTTCACGAATACTTATTGCATATATTTTACGAAAATATTTTTCTCAACAGAAAAAAATTTTGTTTTCCGACTATTTTGTTCCAACTTTAACATATTGTACCATGCAAGAAAAAAGTGCACAATAATGGTGATAATCTGGTGCAATTCTACAGAAATTTTACCTCTGAAATGAGCCTAAAAACATACAAAAATGTTTGTTATTTCAGATGTTATTTAAAATCGAAGAAAAAATTGAAATTTACACTATTTTTCAAATATCTTTCAAAAAAATTTACAAAATAACTTCATCTTAGGCTCATTTTTTTACAGAATTTTGATAGCTTTTAATCTATTTAAGAGCAAAAAATTTATTTATGATATAATTAAAATTAAGAGAACTTAAACAATCACCAAAAATCGGGTGGTCCCACAATTCTGACCGCTAGTCTAACTTCGTTAAATTATATAATTGACAACTAAATTAAAATTTGCTAACGATATACACTACCAATGGATAATATCGGACCACATGTTTATTGTTAGTTGCATAAAATCTCCTAATATTGAAAATACACTCATTAGAATTTTTTTCTCAAAATAGAACGAAAGCCTTTAAAATTTCACATGAAATGACGTCAAGATAAAGTGTTTTTGCCATTTTTTGAGAAAGATATTGTGAAAAAAAGCAAAATTTCAAACTGTTCCAAAATTATAAATAACTCCCGAAATAATTGGCGTTTTTAGATGTCCTAGTATTCACTTTAGAGTAAATTTACGTACACTCAAAAAATGTCTAGTTAAATTAACCAGAATTTTGGTTAAATATACTTACTATTTTTTTTGGTTAAAGTAATCAGAATTCTGATTGTTTTAATCAGAATTTCTGGTTAGTTTAACCAGAATTCTGGTTACTCTAACCAGAAAAAATAGTAAAGGCATATTTAACCAGAATTCTGGTTAATTTAACCAGACATTTTTTTGAGTGTAGAATATAAGAACGTACCAAAAAAATTATCCTAATTTTTCCCTAGATTCTGCCAAAGTCTACACTTAGGACAAAAAAGACGTAAAAAATCAAACTTGCAAACGTATTTGTAAAAAAATTCTGAAAATAATGATTATCTATTTCTAAAGAAAATTTAATTCTTGAAGGTTATCGCTTTTATATATTTTTAAAATCTTTTTTTTTGCATAAGATTTTTTTTTAATTTTTACGAATTTTTGTCCTAAGTTTAGACTTTGGCACAATCTAGGGAAAAATTAGTATAACTCTTTTGATACGTTGTTTATATTTTAAGAAAATTTAACTTTAAAATGAGCGCAAGAACATCTACAAACGTCAATTATTTCGAGACTTATTCATAATTTTAAAAAAAGTTTGAAATTTTAACTTTTTCCATAATATCTTCCTAAAAATTTGACAAAAACACTTCATCTTGAATTTTATGAGGAATTTTGACGTCTTTCGTGTTAATTTAAGGAAAAAAATGTAATATGTATATTGCCAATATTAAGAGATTTTATGCAACTAACAAAAAACAGGCGGACTAACTATTCGTCGGTAGTGTAAATTCACAATTTTTTGTTTATGTACGATATAAGTATATCGATGATTGCCCAAAATTTTACCATTTTGTACTACGAGATTTTTAGTACAAAACTTTGTTTTTAAATCGTTAAAAGTATTTTGGTTTTTTCTAATCTAACCTAAGAGACTGAAAAAATCCAAAACTAAGATATCAACAAACAAAGTTTTGAAAAAATGTTAAAAAATATTTGAAAAATAAGTAAATTGTACTAAAAGTAGTTAAATATGGAAAAAACTTCTTTTTAGACTTATTTTACTGTACAATCTTCAGGGTTTCCTATTCTGTAAGTATTTAATACCATTTTTTACAGCATTTGGAATTTTTTAAAACTTTTTTGTTAAGTTTAAAGTAACATAAGAGTATCATTCGAGTTCGGGCGTTTCGCACTCTACTATTTCATTCCCAGTTTATTTTCTCTCTTCTGTTTCCATCGTATGTTATTGCCCTTGTTCTCACGTTACCGTTGTCCACTTTTACGTCCGTACCGTTGTATCCCCACATGAAGAAGTAATTTTTATACATTTAGACTGAAATTCAAGAAACATTTTCCCTTAAGTTGAAATGGTAATAGACACTAGTGAAATCAAATATTGCCAAAAGTATGTTTTTTTCAGACTAGAAGTTTTCCTGTGCGATTATCTTTACAAAGTATCAATTTTACAAAATGAAATAAAAAATTTCAGTGCTTTGATATATTATATAAATTCCAGCCAAGGCTTTGAAAATGATGTAAAAATTTTATGATAATCCATTAAAATCGTGCAACTCATTTTAAAATATTTGTCTCACTTTTCCCGATATCCGAGTGGTTCGCAGTGGCAGAACAAAAGCTAATCTTTTATTATTATAGGTTGTGTAATACCATTTCAACCATCCCTGGATTTTTTTCCAATTTATGAATAAACATTTAGATTAAAAATACTTATGTCCTTAGAGGATAATTACGGAAATCAAGTTTCAAGTACTTCCTTAATTAAGTAAGGAATTAGCTCAATCGACTTTAAACTCGTATCAAATCCATTAAATTGCTTCAAAGCAATTGCATTTCGCTAGGCAAAATTCTTAATCCTTAATAACCAATTGCCAGTAGTCTCCCATTGTAATAAACTTCCACTAACACTCATCAATTGCTAAATTACGATTTCTTCGGCTTCGGTTCAAAAGATCAACTTCTGAAGATCTGATAAATTGCTTTATCTCTTGAATCGAGTCGAGGGAATCGACTTTCATCCCTTGAAAAAAAAAACCGTCCTCTCTCAAGAGTCGCGGAATAAGAAAGAATTCGTCGCGGAACTTGCTGCAAGATACTTTAAGAAGAAGGTAAACGGGCTGATTATATTTGCAGATAGAAACGGAACGTCGGTCCGCGCACTTGAGTATTAGTGTATGGAGAGGAAGCGGTCACGATATGTAGCGAGTGTCCGAACGATATCAAACTTTTAAAGCTGCCCCGCGCACCAGCCAAGTCTTGCGCGCGCACAAATACATTAGAGCATCGGATCTCTATATAGAAGTAAGACAGCACTCACAAGCAAGTAGGAAGTAGAGGTCTCCGAGTTTTAATCGGAAATCATGTTTTGCCCGCTAAGCTGGATCCCGGCATCTGTGTAGGGACCGCCAGTGTGCATGTCAGCGCCTCAAGTAAGTTCTGGAATACTGGCTTTTAACATTTATTCTCTCTATTTCTTCCCTTAATTAAAACAGACAGATCCACAAAAAATTTAATAGAAACCGGTGAATTTCACCTCTTTTTATTCTGACTATTATTATCATTATCAAGAATTTATATAGATAGTAATTGAGATTCAGTATCATCGAAAGTTAAATTAATTTGCAGAAGAGAATATCATGTTGCTTGGAGAGTAGCTTATTTCTTTACGAATACTTGTCAGTATTCTGAATAAGATGCATCTCAATTCAAATTTCGAATGGTATGCACACAAGTTACAGCGATATTCGAGACAAGAGATGATCGCACACGTCCCAAGTAATAATTAGTGCCCCACCTAACTCGAGTTACGCTTTGGTTCTAATCAGGAGTTTCAAACGGGAACTTCACAATAACAACCTAAGCCTAATCAACTATCTCAATTGGAAGATCTATTATGTTGATATCTATTTTACAGTAGACGAACAGATCTCAATTCAAATTTGCGGAAATTATGCTTGGTATATATTCCATTAAACTTCATCAATGAATCTTACTTCCAACTAAAGTTCTACAATTGTGACATTAAAGTCCCGGCAAGTTACTGCAAATATCATCATTTCGAGAAAAATACGGATCTAATATACGATTAAAATATTTAAAAGACAGAAAAATTTCTTTGTCTAAATAGAAAAGTGCCTATCAAAAAGTAAAATTTCTTTGTCTAATAGAAAAGTGCCCATTCATAAGTACTATTTCTTCTTAAATATAACTTTCATGTCTGAGCAAGGCTTTCTTTCTTCACTTGCAGGCCAAAGTGAAAAGATTTGGTCAGACCTAGATATTATTTTTCAATATATTTGTTTTTGGCTTGAAATTGTTCACCATAAATTTCTAAAATTTGAAACTTTAGATTAGACTTTAAACTTTAAATTAGAAAAATTAGAAAAAAAAAGTTCTAAAATAGAGACAAAGTTCTAACAATAAGATAAAATCCTTGAATTCAATATTAAAGTACACAGACTGATTTCACCAAACGCTGACTTTTCTACTTAAAGACCACCTTCGTGGCTGACTAAAACCTTCTGTTTTCACTTAGAACTCAAATGCAAGCTACATTCACTCTGAGAAGTTACTTTTCATCGTATACGTTATTGATTTTTTCGACTCTTTTTGAATTTTTTACTCTACTATATGCAAACTAATTTTAGGAATTTGCTGATTTTTATAAAAAATTGTGTAATTTAATTTTTCTTAAAGGACAAATTTTAGACTTGCGAGTATTCATTGGAAATCAGTCAAAATCGAACTGTAAACATTGTTCCAACTTACAATACACGAAAAAGAGTAAATACAGTTTCCTTTTTTATAAAATGGCATCCCTACAATAAGAAGGGCCAAAAAAAATTTAATCTAATTAGGATTGGAAAATTTGTTTCTACACACAAACAATGTAAGAAAGAATAATTAACATGGTTACATCCTAAAATGGTTTGTATTTTGGATTTTGCTTGAAATCAAATCAATTTTGCTTAAATTCAAACAGATTGTACTGAATTAAATCCAAACTATTTTAAAATGTAACAATTTTAAGTATTCTTCTTACTGTGAAAAATAAGGGGATACATATATTAAAAAATTAACGCAGCGAAAATTTTACGAATATTTTTAAATTTTCAGAAAGGAATTAGTTTTTTTACAATTTTCACCTTCAAAACCTTTCCATTTTTGCAATTTTCTAGATATTAAGATTTTTCTTATTCCAATTTGTCAAATTTTTCTCACTCTTTCGAAATCGACGAAGAAAATTTAAGAAATGTAAAAAATGGTAAACCTATTTCGATTTTTTGAAAAAACAAAAAAAAACAATTTCTCTGAAACCCCACCATTTTTACTTGAAATTTTGAGGAATAATAGGTACAAATATAGTGTACTTACCGTAAATTTCTCATTTGGTATTTTTTTGTTTCTCGGGGGAAAAAAATGATTTTTTATTTTTGCTTCAAAACCTTGCCATTTTCGCGATTTTTGAGATTTCGACATCTTTCTTGTTTCAGCTCATCAAGTTTTTGCTCTCTTTTGAAACCGATGAGGAAGACCACGAAAGAATAAAACCTGACAAAGCTATTTCGATTTTTTGAAAACAGAAAACACGAAATTTTCTTCACTAGCTACCTTTTTTACACTGGAATTTTCAGGTGATGTGAGAACAAAAAGAAAAATAGAATTTTTTGTTTCTTGAAATATTAGTACAATCCAGTTTTAAAATTTATAGTAGGTCGACTACATTATCACCCAACACACATGAAGATCCATATAGCTTTACTAGTTTTTATTCTTTCTTTGTTTGAAGAAAATCTCGTGTTATATTTTTTCAAAAAATCGAAATAGCTTTACCAGTTTTTATTATTTCTTTGTTTTTGTCATCGGTTTCGAATAAGTATAAAAAACTTGATAAACTGAAACAAGAAAGACCTTGAAATCCCAAAAATTGCCAAAATTGCAAGGTTTTGAAGCAAAAATAAAAAATCACTTTTTTCCTTAAAAACAAAAAAAAATACCAAATGGGGAATTTATACTTATATTCATTATTTTTTTAATTACAGGAAAAAATGGTGGGGGGATTTTTAAGAAAAGAATTTTAGAAGAAATGAAAATTGTTCCGTTTTTTCTCAAAATCGAAATAGCTTCATCATTTTCTATTATTTTTTAATGTTCTTCATGGATTTCGAAAAAGTAACAAAAATTTCATAAACTTAGACAAGAAAAACCTTAATATCTGAAAAATCGCAAAAATAGCAAGGTTTTGAAGTAAAATAAGAAAAAATTTTCTTCTGTAAAATAAAAAAAATACCAAATGGCAAATTTGTGGTAAGTAAACGATATTGGGACCTATTATTCTTTAAAATTTCAGAAAAAAAGGTGGGATGTTTGAGAAAATTTTTGTTTCGTTTTTTCCAAAAATCGAAATAACTTTACTATTTTTTATTATTTTTCAATTTTTTTCGTGGATTTCGAAAGAGTGAGAAAAATTTGACAATATGGAACAAGAAAAATCTTAATATCTGAAAACTTGCAAAAATGGCAAATTTTTGGAAGTAAAATTTGCAAAAAAATAATTTTTCCCTAAAAATTTAAAAATATTTCAAAAAACATATTTCATGGGCAAACTAATTCTGAACAGGTGACCCGCCGCCGACCAACCTGATTTCAAATGCATTTGGTCATCACAGTAGAAAGAATACTTAAAATTGTTACACCTTAAAATGGTTTAGATTAAATTCAGTAAAATTTTGTTTTAATTTACTCGTAAGCAAGATGTTTACGGTTATGTGGAAAAAGGGGTCACTCCAGAATAGATCGCCGAATCGTCGTTGCGACCTATTTTTAAAAAAATTCGATAATAAGCTATTCGATTATTAGCTTTCTGGATGTTTCTAGAATTAAATTTCACTATTTGTATGGGCTGATATTTTGTTGCTTTCACAAAAATCGTTTTTAAATGTTGTGGAAATGTGAGAAAATGGTGCATGCACCATATTACAAAATGCTTTTAATTCAGCTTAATATTTCAAATAATTTAATCAGACAAAAACGATAGGATCCTATTATGGTACATTAAAATGGTATTTTGATGTAATATTTTGATTTCAATGTTGCTTTTAATATTAAAAAAGGGTACGAAATATGAGTAACAAAACCTCAAACTTTGGTACATTTAACTTTAGATCTCATATGTATTATTGCGTTCAAAATAATAAATTTTCTTTTCAACAAAAGTTAAACCCATAATATTAATAATTAAATCAGAAACTTTTAGTTTTCTTCTTCGTATATCTCCTAAGATGAAAAAGAATAAAATATAAAACTTACAGGACACGTTTATATTATTATCATTCTCTACGCGCCCGATATGCAAATTCGATGGGACCTCGCTTAGTTATTAATTTATATAGCTTTAAAAATCATGAAAGGTTAACCCCATTTAACTCTTACGAAACGGAAAGGCAATACGTCTTAAACTTTGCCTCCAAATTTTATTGTTCTATTTATTTTATTCAAAAATATTATAAAATTGGAAAGTCCTTCATGAATAATGATGACATAATATTTTTAGAGTCTTGAATCAAAACTACAATTCTATATATTTAAACTTTAATAGCAATTAATATTTTTTATAACTCTTTAAAAAATAAAAATAACTTACAGTTTGTCAAGTAAGAGCGTGATCGGAAAATGTCGATGAAAACTGCATACTAGAAATAAATCATTGTTATAAATTGAAAGAGAAGAATTTACTCTAAGATGCAGTGTGAGAGATGGTTTTGTTGCGATACACTTCGAGTCACATCGATACTTTTTAGCCAATTTTGACCCCAAAATAAGGCCAAATATTTTCAACTTGCTGTTACTCAGACCACAATGATTGGAAAATTATGAACATTAATGGGCTTAATCTACACAAAACAAACTTTAAAGTGATCACTTGCGAACAAAAGGAAACTACTGATTTCAAAGATATTGACCCAGGTAGAAAATAGTGACAATCGCGATACTCACTTTTTGCATTCTTTCAATTTTTCATGATAAATACTTAGATAAATATTTTGCTGATGCTCACTATTAATTTTTGACAAAATAGTTGCTTTCTCTGAAAAATTCTTTTTCGAGTGAGCTATTCATAGAGTTATTTTTACTATTTTTCATGCAAATATCACATTTAAAGTGCAATAAGGTGTAAAAGTTGCATTTCCCTCTTTTATATTAGGGGTTTAACTTTTGTTAAAGAGAAAATTTATTATTTTTAACGTAATAATACGGATGAGAACTGAAGTTAAATGTACCAAAGTTTGAAGTTTTGTTATCCATATTTCGTACCCTTTTTTTAATATCAAAAACAACATTAAAAGCAAAAAATAATGGTATTGCATAAAAATACCATTCTTAAATGACACTATAATTTTTGTCTAATTAAATTATTTGAAATATTAAGCTAAAATAAAAGCATTTTGGAATATGGTGCATGCGCTATTTTCGCACATCTCAACATTTAAAAACGATTTTTGTGAACACAACAAAACATCAGTTCATATAAATGGTGAAATTTCATTCCAAGAACATCCAGAAATATTGTAGCTCATTATCAAATTTTTTAAAAATAGGTCGCAACAAGAATTCGGCGATCTATTCTGGAATGACCCAAAGATATTTTCTTGTCCTGATCCAAAAACTAAAGACTTTAAAACAATATTATCAGTTCACTAGCAATTTTATACGCGCTCTGAAGCGTGCGTGAAACGTTACATTAGCAATAGTTAAAAGATAGTAAAAGAAAATACTAAAATATATTTTAAATCAGTACAAAAAAATACAATAAGTATATTATGTATTTAGAATTTTTAATACACTTCATTATACAATTTTCAATTCAAAGGAAGTGTATTTAAATATTATTTAGAAATCATTTTTGTCAAAATGTGAGCATACAATGAAGATTTTAATATAGTTTTCTTTTTCAAAAACATCTTCTATTTTCTTCAGTTTACATCCCATTGCCTTACATTTTATGAAAAAGTCAATATTTATAGTTGACTTAATTTTTAATTCCTGTAAATATAAAATAAGTGAGGGAGAATTGTTGAATAGTTATATTAAAAAATTACTGATGATTAAAGAAATAGTACAAATTCATGGTTGCTTTTTAAAATAATTATTCGCTTTGCTTTAAAAGGGCGTAATTTTTAGATCTAGTAATAATTCAATGCATACATTTGTGGCAATAATATGTATTTCTGCATGCTCTATATTTATAATAATCACTTTTGACTAATGAAACTGAGTTACTGTATAAAAGTTAGTAAAAATGGTTACTAAATCATCTGCTGAACAAATCCACATTTATTATTAATTAATTAATAATTAATAAATTAAATTAATTAAATAATTAATTTAGTTAATTAATAAATTCACATTTCATTATTATTAGATCTTTAAGTTGCACCCTTCTAAAGCGAAGAGAATAATTATTTTAAAAAGCAACCATGAATTTGTATTATTTATTTACTCATTAGTAATTTTTCGTTATAACTATTCAACAATAATTGTCACTCACTTATTTTATATTTACAGGAATTAACCATCAAGTTGACTATAAATATGGACTTTTTCATAAAATATAAGGCCATGGAATGTAAATTGAACAAATTAGATGCTATTTAAAAAATAAAACTATATCAAAATTTTGATTGATTCAATATACTGTAATATAGAATTATGTACTGGGCATTATTTCTCAAGTATACCCACCCAAAAAAATAAATTTCTCCGATCGGTCTCAAATTTACAAAAAGTTTAGTCCTATTAGATGGCACTTTAAAAAAGAAAGATTGATCAGATTATTCAAAAACTCGCTAAGATAGAGGGGGTTAAATTTTTGTACTTTGCGCAAAGAGCCTCTATTTCGGATATAAATATCTTTTTATGTATGGCATATAAAAAACTTTGACCCAAACGTTTTCAATAAATTTTTTCCCAATCTTTCAAATGAAATAAAAATTTGAAAAATTTAAAATTTAGCCATCATTTTTGAAAATCAAAAATATTTTTGATTTTTTTTTAAGTCCGATCCTTTTTTTAACTAAAAATAAAACTTGAAATGCTTACCTTCAGATCCTTAAATAGCAAAATGTCGTTTTTTCTTGTTTTTGAACAATTGAATTTTAAGTAACCTGGTAAATTCGAAAAATTTTTCCTATGCGCGAAAAAAATTCGGAAAATTTTTTGCATGTACAATTTTTAATAAAAAACAATATTCTAAAAACAGAAATTCAAAAATAATTTTGTGTTGATTTTAGAATTTTTTAAAAATTTTCAAAAATGAAATTTTTTAAATTTGTTTAATTGCGCATTTTTAACGTGCAAATAACATTTTCGTCATTTCGGCATTTTCATTTGGCTTTTTCTCGATCTCATGACGAAAAGCACTGTATTTGCCATGTCCAAACGAAAATTTTTGCTCGAGCGATTAAATCCCTCAGCTTCGTCTCGTGATTTAAACTACGCTCTCACCAAAATTTGCGTTTAAACTTGGCGAATAATGTACTATTATACTTATTATATGATATATATTATATGTAAATTGCACATTGAAATGCGCAATTAACCAAATTCAAAGAATTGCATTTTTGAAAATTTCCAAACAATTCTAAAATCAACAAACAATTTGTTTTGAATTTTCGTTTTTAGAATATTGTTTCTTATTAAACACTGTACATGCAAAAAATGTTCCGAATTCTTTTCGCACATTGGAAAATTTTTTTGAATTTACCAGGTTAGTAAAAATTCAATTTAAAAAAAAAACAAAAGACGACATTTTGATATTTAAGGATCTGAAAGTAAACATCTCAGGCTTTATTTTTAGTTTAAAAAGAAAAGAAAAAAAGGGTCGAACTTAAAAAAAATCCAAAATATTTTTGATTTTGAAAAATGGTGGCTAAATTTTGAATTTTTCAAAATTTTTTTTATTTCATTCGAAAGATTGGGAAATAATCTATCGAAAACGTCTAGCTCAAAATTTGTTACGTGTCATACATAAAAACATATTTATATTCGAAATAGAGGCTCTTTGCGCAAAGTACAAAAATTTCACCCCCTCTACTTCGGCGAGTTTTTCTCCAAACTGAGCAAGCTTTTTTTTTAAATGACATCTAATAGGACGAAACTTTTTGTAAATTTGACCCCAAACGGAGAAATTCATTTTTTGGGGTGGGTACACTTGAGAAATAATGCCCCATACATAAAATTGTATATATTTTCTACTCAAATTGTATGCTCAAAATTTGACAAAAATAATCGTTGGTTTTAATTATTCTTAAATAGTATTTCAATACGTTTCCTCTGCATTGAAAATTGTATAATGACTTTATTTGACTGTGCCTCCAGATTTTCGATTACATTTTTATTTAATTAACACTTTTTAAAAATGGGTTACCGAGTGGACAATCGAACGGTACATAATTTGCAGAAATTTTTTGAAGTTGCGAACAATAAACATGTTTCTGCTTATACGAGCACTTTTGTAGGACTAAAAGTAATGAGTTTTTGATTTTTTAAGATTTTTTAAGTTGATTTTTTTCAAATTCTCACCTAAAATATAAGGGTTACCGAATGGACATGAAACTTCAGGGACAGACTTCTGAACATTTATAAACATCTTCAATACTAAAATATTTATCCCTTTTCATAATTGTTAGATTCTTTAACTTAATGCAAATGGCTCGTTTGAGTATCAATCATTTATAAAATTTTGTTGTCATTATTACGGAATTTTAGTTTGTGAATCTGTACTTGGGGATAAGTTACTGAGTGGACATTTTGGGTATACTTTAATTTCCTATTTCTAAACAAAGGCACCTAAAATTTGGAAACTTTACCAAAAACTACTTCGATGTAAGTACTTCATTCCAGTAGTATTTGAAAAAATATATTAAATAATATAAATGTGTAAAAATGTCTGGACTTGAATTTCACAACTTTTTGGCAACGACCTCTATATATTATGTATACGTAATATACAAATTATTAACTATCAGCATTTGCAAAATTGTAGAATTATAAAATTGAACATATATGCACCACTTTAATTTTAAAATCAGATGAACAAATTAAAATTATTATTGGAAACAATTGAAAAACGTCAACATCACAACAATTATCAATAGTGAAGCGAACGGATCCCATCAAGATTGTTATTATTATATATAGGTATAAAAACCAATCTCAAAATATAAAATAATAAAAAAACAAAAGCATCTCTGAAACCAACTTCATGCTGCGAACGGAATGTATTAGCTGCGAACACTTGTAGATTATTATTAGTAATAATAATAATAATGATAATAATAATTACTCTCTGAATGATATTCCATCTGGAATTATGAGATGAGAACAATAATTTCCTCCTTTAACTTAAAATGACAGCATTTTTCCTGGCATCTGCATAAATCTGATAAAAGAATTCTGACTTGTCTTTTCCTGGAGTGAATATTCTATAGATGGTCCAACTATGCAGATCAGTTTCTAAGAGATTCTTTGTCGATCTGTCAAAAGAAGAGATCCTTTCCTTGCACTCTGGTACCTTCCTCTGTTAACACACTAACATATGGCTATATACCTTCCCACTAGGGAACTAACCATGAATGTTGCAGACCAACAACAGCATATGCGACTACAAAGAGCACTATCAGCAACACCAGCAGCAGGAAATGCAACAGTACGGCTACCCAATGCCGAGCAACAGTTCCAGCCAACTAACACTGCCAATCGCACGAAGCCTCTACCATTCCTCCGTAGTCAGTCCCCTGCAGACTTCCTACGTTCAAACTAACAACCGGCATTCCTTAATGCATCCTGATGGCAGTGCCAGTGTTCCCCTTTCCCTGGTCCATGAAGACGATCTGGATCTTACCTACGATCGTCAGCTTTCGAATTCGACGGGTCGACGTAACGATCGGAGAAAATATCGCAAACATGGAAGAAGCGATCGTAAGCAAAAGAGACGATCGGAATCACGAAGACAGTCCAACGAGAATCATAGTGAAACGAGCTTCAATCGCGTCCAGGAACTGGGGATACCCGAGAGCTACAAAATCTCGTATCCTCATTATTATGAGGACGCGATAACGGAGTGCCCGGCCGATTATCCGAGGCCGAATTTAATCACTCAGCAGCAACATGATTTTGAGTCGAATCGGTATCCTGGTAATGGTGGGGCAGGTGGCATGCATTACGCCGATCTTAGCCTGACCAAGAACCGGAATAAGGCGACGAAGAGGTACTCGACAAGCTCTCGAGATGCTCGTTCGCCCTCGACGCCTTCGATCACCCAATACGCCGAACTCAACTTGCGCGATGTCGGTCAGGAGATCGACGTTTAAAGGTAGGAGATGCCAGCTTCATGCTAAAATTTATCGACATGATTTCCCTTTTTTTAATATTCAGGAAACAAGTATTTAGATCATTCTCTGAAAGACTGCCCAGAGAAAAAAGCTCAAAACGACGAGTGCAAATAAGACTACAGTCTGTCAAGTAAGAGCGTGATCGGCAAAAGTCGGTGAAAACTGTACACTAGAAATAAATCATTGTTATAAATTGAAAAAGAAACATTTACTCTAAGATGTAACGTGATCAGAATGCCGCAATTCCTATTGTATTATTTTTGAGCATTCATTTTTTCTAAAGAGGTCTAATTTATTAGTAAAGAAAAGCAAAAAACGAAATGTTTAAGCAACATCACGTTCTGGAAACAGCCTTTAAAGAATGAAAAACACTTCAAACGGAAAGTTTGAAGCTTTTGTCATGCCTTTCATAGCATTGCCTATCATAGCTTTAAACCATGCCTAAAAATATTTTAAAGCTGCAGAGGTTGCAAAGTTATTTGCTGTAAAACTAGATAATGCAACTTTCATACCTTGTTGCGCTTTAAATACGATATCTGCATGATAAATAGTAAAAATAATTTCATGAATAGCTAATTCGAAACAAAATTTTCTAAAGAAAGCAATTATTATGACGAAAATTAACAGTGATTATCAGCAACACATTTATTGAACACTTTGTCATGAAAAATTGAAAGAATGCAAGAAGTGAATATCGCGATTAACACTATTTTCTACCTGGGTCAATATCTTTGAAACCAGTAGCTTTCTTTTGCTCGTAAGTGATCATGTTAAAGCTTGTTTTATGTAGACCAAGCCTACGATTGTTCATAATTTCTCTATCATTTTAGTCTGAGTGACAACAAGTTGACAATAATTTGCCTGATTTTGTGGCTAAAATTGATTTAAAGATATCGATATGACTCGAAACGTATGAAAGAAAAGAAAACCATATCTTTCACAACGCATCTTAGAGTAAATTCTCCTCTTTCAATTTTCAACAATGATTTATTTCTAGTGTACAGTTTTCATCAACTTCTGCCGACCACGCTCTTACTTGACCGACTTCTATCATTTGGTCTATACAAAGAATAGACGTATCGCTTATACCTTAGTCTCGAAAAACGTATCAAAAAGGATATAAAAAAAAGACGTGACTCAAGTGAGAAATAGTCAAACAGTCGTAGCAACTGTTTTCTGCATTAGAAAGATGTAGCGAAAGTATTCAGAATTAAAAAGACGTAGCGAGAATTTACAGGATTATAAAGATATCGAGTCAATCCACTAACTTTCGTCTAAACCAAATTGCAATCTTATTTTTAAAAAGTACAATCTTCAAACTTTATTAACATTGATCTCTTTGGCGTTGATTTTTCATTTTAGAATGCATGAATTATTTATATTTTACTTTTTGTGTAGACAAAATGGCCTTTTCAACACATATTTAAAAGCCTATAAACTAGAAAACTGTGCAAAGTTACTCTGGTGATGGTACAGCGATAGATGACGTTTTAAATTTTGTATTCTATTGCTTAAATATTAGTTTTAAATGAAAATAACAGCTAAAAAAATATTTGAAGTGGCATGTCAAAATGTGTATTTTTACAGATATTCAAAGCTGCACTGTAGAAAAAGTACTTTAGATACAATTTTGAAACTTATCAGGATTATTGTTTCCCCAAATCTGTTTTCAATTCCACCTGAGATGAGTCCACAATTATTTTCATTTAATAGAAATCAGTCCGGGAAATTCGTATAAAAGGTTATAAACAGGACTTTTCACTAACTTTTAACTTTGTTCTGAGTAACTTGAAAAATATGGGACTTAGATCATACCTAAATTTTGTAAAAATATATTCCCTCTTGAAATTTCAGTTGCTTAGTTCTTGACATAATTTAATTCAAAAATTTATTAGCGAAAAGGTTATTTACAAATAGGTTACATTATACGCTCAAGAAAGTAAGATAAGAGAATCAGTAACCAATAGTATCATGGAAAGAAATTTTAAACTTAAAAAAAGGAATAGTCGAACGATACTACTATTTTGTTATGAAGTTCAGTACTTAACGTAACTCTTTGAAAAATAACCATTTCACGAGTGAATTTTTTTATTTAATTTTTGTAAAAACTAAACAAAGTACCCTCGAATAGTAGTTGAAGATTTATTTATATATCATAATCTCCTAAACTTTACAAAATATTTCCTAACTTTTCTGAAATTAAAAATTTAAATTTAAATTTCCAAAATGTTTACAGTGTACGTGTTAGAGCAAAGTGCTGTTTATGACCTTTTATACGAATTTCCCGGATTGATTTCTATTATATGAAAATAATTGTGGACTCATCTCCGGTGGAATTGAAAACAGATTTGGCGAAACAACAATCCTGGTCAGTTGCAAAATTGTATCTAAAGTACTTTTTCTACAGTGCATCTTTGAATATCTGTAAAAATACACATTTTGACATGCTACTTTAAATATATTTTTTAGCTATTCTTTCCATTTGCAATTAATATTTAAGCAATGGAATAAAAAATTGAAAGCGTTATCTATCGCTTTATCATCACCAGTGTAACTTTGCATAGTTTTCTAGTTTAAAGACTTTTAGATATGTGTTGAAAGAGCCATTTTGTCTACACCCAAGCACTTCTTAATACAATTAACGAATAAAATATAAATAATTCATACATTATAAAATGAAAAATCAATGCCAAAGAGACCAATGTTAATAACGTTTGAAGATTATATTTTTTTAAATATGGTCGCAACTTGGTTTAGGCGAAAGTCAGAATGGAATGTTTATAGAAGAAAAAAAATAACCAAAGTTAATTGCAATGTGTTTTGAAAAAGGAAGCAACACATTTCTTAGAAAAAATTAGTTTAGATCAAAATTATTTGTCTAATAATAATTATTTGGCATTTTGTGTTTTTTCCTTAATCTTACTAAACATTCGTAATTTTTATCCAATCTTAATGAACAATAGTTCATTTTGTTCATTGGAACATTCTCTACAATTATGTTCGTTGAATTGTACTAAAGACAGTTTGTTTCTGATTTGTTAAATAAAAAAGTTTTGTACAGTCTATAGCTTATAAACAAATTATTTTTAATAAAGCTCCAAACTGGAAAAAGAATCAAATATAACTTTGTAATAATAGATTTGAAAATTTCACGGTTACAGCATAAAAATGAATTTATTGTTTAAGTTTGAAAAAGGTAGTTGAAACTTATTTCAAATCTGAGTAAATTTGATGAAATAATGAGTGAATAGAACATTGCAAATAAAGTGAATTAAAAGTTTTTTAAATAGCGATACAAAATTTTTAAATCATATTCAAACTATTGTAATAAATTTCTATTTATGATAATTCTTTAAATAAAAACTTGGAAAACTTCGGACAAAGAGGGGAAAAGGAGGGAATATCTCAATTTAAAGGATTTTAGGGGATTTTGGGGAAAATGGGGGGGTAAAAGGGAAAAAAGAAAAGAGGGAATAGGAGGGAAAAAATAGGGAAAAGATGACTGACTGTGATTCCTGTAATACTTTAAACTCTTCCTACGTCTTTTTACCTACTTTTTAATTATGAAAACTGTCAATAGGGTAAACGTACCAAGTGTACTGTTAGGGGATGTTTTTTATAACTTCAAATATTTTAAACGTCAGACAATAATCGATAATTTATTATTAATTAATATTTTATTTTTTCCTAAGTTTCAGATGACGTTTAAGTCTTCCGAATTTATTTGCCTATTCGTGATTTCATAAAAGTTATTTTTATATGCTTGACCGCAAACGGTTCTGGTGATCAAAATGTAAACGTCTAAGCGATACATCTACTATTTTTTATGTGCCAAATGATATAGTCTTATTTCCACCCGTCGAAAAGAACCTCATTTCATTTAAAAACAGTGTGACACTCAATTTCACAGAAACCTAAGTCACTTTTATTATTTTCACTCAAAAATTGGAAATACTGATTCCAAGTGAAACTATGATGATTTGATGATTTCAAACTGGACAGAATTTTCATTTTTTTTATTTTCTAAAGATATTTTCATCAATGAAACACAATCTGACTTACAAATCGATTTTTTATAACTCTTTATCTCTTGAAGGCTATTTCCACATACTCATTATTAAATATCAAGTAATGTGTACTGCACATGCAATAAATTAAAATGAAATTAATTAAATCTTTAGTTAACATTAAATTAAATATTACTGCAATAATAAAAATAATTAGTTTCGTGTTCGGTTGGAACAATTTCCAGTATTACACTAGTTCTCATAAAATATTGCATTAATTAACATTTAATTTAAATAATAATGAGTTATTTATTTCGCTGTCAAAGAGAATATTTTCCTACATCCAGCATCCTCATAGTTACCGGAAAATACACAATTTTGGTTTGAGTTTTTAAAAAGTTCTTACCAAATATTGCAGCAAAATTTAATTACATTAATTAGTCCTTAGTAGTTTTTTTTGTTTATTTGATATATTGGATTTTATAGAATCGTAGGAAAAATCTGATATAAGCGGGAATCCGATATAATTTTCTAGTTTAAAGAATTTTAATTCACATAGAGGCACAGGAAATTTCAAGGGACCGAAGAAAAAATGCGATATAAGCAGGAATCTGATACATGTGGGTCCGATATATGTGGGTTTTACTGTATAAATAAAATACGATAAAATTTAAATTTGCTGAATTAATTTATACATTCTGAAGTTTGCTTCTCGAAGTTATACGATCTGAAAATATGTTTAGCTAACAAGCTTTACCTGATAAACCTCATTCACTCTACCTGGTTTTAGAGAATCGATCGTAACGCGAAATTGTATTGCGACTCGCTCAATCCCACAACTAGTATCATTCCATGCAAGACTGCCTTTAAAACCATTACCTTGCTGCTCTCAATGGTGCTTGCATTTTTATTGTACGTATTCGTAAAACCAAATAAAAGCTCAATGACTCTTGTCTATCGAACTGCGTGAAAATGTAATCACAATTTCAGTCTACATTTAAAATTTCATCTCAATTGAAGAATTTGAAACTTGTTAAACATTACTGAATTCTAAATATCTTCTTAATCTTGATTCATTGCTACAAAATCATTCCTTAAAAATCATTCAATTCTTTTGGTAAAGAATTGAGCTACTTCTAATTTGTTTTAGTCTTCAAAAATTAGGCAAATTTTTTTCCACTCAATAACACAATATGCGGAGTTGAGGGTTAAAAAAACATTTTTTTACCCCTCTAGTTTACACATTATTGAGGAAATACTAAAGAATGATAAGAATGGAAAAAGTCATTATTATAGTCAGACATGTGAAAATGACATTGAAGAATTAAATGACATTAAGAAATAAATGTCAAAAATTTTAGAGTCTGTTCTTTTGACTTTCTAACTAATTGTAAACTGCGTTCATTTGTGCGCACTACTAAAACATTTTCACTCCAAGTAGAACGAATTACTGTGCTCAAAAGCCTCTGTAGTCTAAACAATGAATAGAAAACGATAGCACAGCAAGTTTCATGAACTATTGTCGTCTCTCTGACTCGTGCTAACGATCACACTTGAATCAACTCGTCACCAAAAGACCTTCAACATAGATAAAAATTAAGTTAAGAATGAAACCACTCGTGAAAATTGTATCTCACTATCTGTTCGTAGGAGGGTCCACCAAAAATGAGCAACACGTATATTTACTAGAAGAAGTTGCCATCAATTGTAGGTACATCATTCTAAGCTTCTATCAATTTTATTGGAAATCCTTCCCCTGCCTCGCAGTTAAGAAAAAAAAGTTTTCTGACTTTGATTGATGAAAACGAAGTTGATGCTCTTCACTGTTTGAAATCTTTAATTTAAATTCATTTAAACCATCGTTAGAAGCTTTCTTTGCCAAATATCAATATTAAAGCTCCTGTTGCTTAATTTTGAAATAACTTAATCCTTGTTATATTATTCACATAATATTGTGTCAGGATTGTTTATTTTTTTAGAAAAACTTGTATTCTATCATTTTATCTCAAAAGAGCTTATGCACACAATGGGCGAAACCTACAATAGTTCGTACAAAAGAAGTTGAGTCCGGAACTCCAGTGTTCACTCTTTCAGTCCTGTGTTTCGTTTCTTTTTAGACCTCTTTTTTAGAATCAAAAGCGATTTCATTTCAGTTCAGAAAGTAACCATAAAATGTGGATCTCACGTTTTTCTCTCTTACCACTTAAATTTGACTTTTATTTTGTAATTCCATGTACTTGGCGGGCCTGCAACACTTTTAAGAGCTTTTTTAAACTTCTTTTAATGCTTTTAATATCAAGTTTCAAGCAGGTGCATGTCGGAATCCACTGCAACAAAAGCATCAACTTCACTTTCGTATTTGTATACGTAACTTGTGTAGGTATTTTATAGCATACGATCCACTAGAACCGTATTTCGTTCGCATTCCTACTAGTTGCTTTGCTTCGCTTAAATATTAACCACTTTCTTTACTCATGAAGTTGTGCTTCTGTAAATGTTTATTATCTCTAGGGATTATAACTATTGAACAGATGCTCTGCCGAAAAAGGAAATTTTATGATTTATTTATTATTATTACATACAAGATAAATTTTTTAGAAAATGTTAAAAAAAGATAAATTTTTTAAAATTTTAATTTCTGTTTTTCATCATATTGCATGTATGTATCTAAAAGCCATTACTATCTTAACATCAAAGAGTTTCCTTCAGATTCCGAAATGAGCAAATTATTATATTTTATCTAGAGGTTTGCGCCACTGCGCCACGCAGACGCCGATGATTTTTCCTATCTGATGAGACGCCGCCGATATTCATTCGGCGCGCCGGCGTGACGCCGTTCACAATATTCGGCGGCGTCTATCGGCGACGTAACCATTATAAGACCAATAAGGGCCCAAATTGGCTACAAAAAAATCCTCAAACTTCCGCAAATTAAATGTAACCATGGTTACTTATAATGGTGCATATGATTAATTTATTGCGCAGATATCGAATTTCTCAACCGATAAACAGGGTGGCAACTTGACCTGGAAACCGGGAATTCTATTTAAAAACCTGGAATTTTGAGAATTCCATTACACAGTCGGTGAAGTCAGTAAAGTTTAAGTTTTTGTAGCAAACTTCCTTCTGCTAAGACATAATGTCCTAAAATTTATTAACGTCCTAAAGTCTTATTTTTCAAGCCCAAAAGTTCTTCGAATTTCGAATTTTAAGCATTAAATTACTATATACCTAATGTCAAATACACTGGTCTTTGATAAAAGGACTGTTGACAAGAGGACCAGCTTCATGGTCGTTCACGCTTCACTGATTCTGTCTCCCCCCCGAGCTTCCCTTAACCGGCCTACATCGCTCGGGCAGTCAGGACCGCCAGACGTTGTTTACATCACGACTCTGCGCATTTACTTTTGTACGTTCAGAGACTATATACGCGGTCCTGAATAAGATGCTCGCTCGAATAGCATTGCTTAGTGGACCGTCTACCCCCGAGCCCGGTCTTTTTATCAAACACCAGTGTAAATTGTAATTTAATAATAAAAGTTATGGCTTGACTTAAAACAATCAAATAATGTCTTTGATTTGACCTCGAAAAGTTAATAATGTGACCAGGAAAAACTGGGAAATGACCAGATATTTGAAATCTGCGGATGAATCGACACCCTGATAAAGTTCCACTTTGTCACTAATTCGTTTTGACGGTTGGTTTAACTATTGTTCCTATTATTTATGGATTATTTTTAAACATTTATTAAATTTTATAAATAAATTTTGTATTCTATTATCTTATAATCTGCAAACATTAAAATAAATTACAAAACAGACCGTTTCAGTACCTCACGCCGAAATTGATGCCGCACAGTGGGGCAAAAAAATGTTCAAAATACGATTCGACGCCGCACAGTGAGACGAAAAAATGTTCAATACGATTCCGGCTACAATGTTCAATCGATTTCAAAGGTTTTTTTTAAAATTAAAGCTAACTAATTTTTTAAGAGAACCCTTGAGGCCAATTTAAAAAATTTTTTTTATTTACTTTATTTAAACATAAAGTTGGAAAAAATTAAAATTTAAGATATTGTTGCTTTAATAACACGCAATTAATTCAAAATGATTGATATTAGTATGTTAACGATAAATAAACGTTTGCGAAGCATAACTTGATAGTTTATTATAAATAAATAATTTGTTAATAACAATTGTATTGTTATAAACAATGGTAGGTGATTTTTGAATCATTTTGGATATTTATTAAGTGATTTTCGTTTTCAATCCAATTTAAAGTAACATTCAGACATTAAAAAACAAAAATAAATATATTTCTTATATACAAATTATATAAAAACATATTTTATAAAATAAAATATAAACAAATTTTATAAAAAAACGCCCAGTTTGAGCAATTTTTGAGTATTTGAGGTACTTTTTTTTTTAAAATGTGTTTTGTTTGACTTTCCAGTTATGCTTCAGTAAACTATATTGTCATTTCATTTGTGATTGTGATTGTTATAAACAAATTTTATAAAAAGATTCACGGTTTGAGCAAATTTGAAGATTTTCAGGTACTTTTTTTTGTAAATGTGCTTTGCTCAGGAACTATTAGTTAAAGAAAACTAAGATCTTTTTGATTTTATCCTATAATAACACCGAACTGTATTAATGTGATATTGGCAACCCCAACAAAAAGAACGTTTACAAAAAAAAGTACCTGAAACTCTTAAAAATTACTCAAACTGCGCATTTGTTTATAACATTTTTTTATAACCATCACACTTGTTATGAAATGACAATGTAGCTTACTGAAGCTTATCTAGCAACTCAAATAAAACACATTTTTAAAAAAATACCTCAAACACTCAAAAATTGCTCAAACTGGGCATTTTTTAAAAAAATTTGTTTACAACAATCGCATTTGTCATAAAATGGCAATATAGTTTACTGAAGCATCACTGTCAAGTCAAACAAAGCACATTTTTAAAAAATTACCTCAAACTCTTCAAAATTGCTCAAACTGCGCATTTGTTTATAAAATTTGTTTATATGTAACAATAAGAAATATATTTATTTTTATTTTCCAATGTTTGAATATTACTTTAAATTGGATTGAAAACGAAAATCACTTAATAAATATCCAAAATCATTCAAAAATCTCCTACCATTGTTTATAACAATACATTTGTTAGTAACGAATTATTTATTTATAATTAGCTATCAAGTTATGCTTCGTGAACGTTTATTCATCGATTACACACAAGTCCCAATCATTTTGAATTAATTACGTATTATTGAAGCAACCATATCCTAAATTTTACAATTTTTTTCAACTTTATAACTTTAAAGTAAATAAAATAATTTTTTTGAAAACCGGACTCCAGGGATATCTTAAGAATTTAGTTAGTTTTAATTTAAAAAACAACCTTTTAAATCGATTGAAAATTGTATCCGAAATCGTATTTTGAACATTTTTTCGTCATTTTGCCCCATTGTGCGCCGCCAAGCCGCCGCCGAAAATTGAGAACGGCGTCACGCCGGCACGCTGCCAGCCGCCCATTAAATTTAGCCTGAACGCCGCCGCCGACCAAAGTCACGTCGGCGCAGACTTCTACTATTTTTGCACAGTATGTTTTACCAAATGTCATATTTATCGAACTATTAATTCAAATCTTTATTAAACGAGAGGATATATTGAAGATGTATAGTCAATATCAAATAAATCGCGCAATCACAGATGTTTTCCATATTTTTAATAATTTTTATCTGTTTTTGGAATATTTTTAAAAGATTCTTCAAATATTTATATTGTCACTTAAAAACATTCAGAACTCAAGTAAGACTTCACGCTTATTACGCAGAAACATAGGTATAGGAGTTATTTTCGTATAGAATTCATAACTATCACAAATATATTCATTGATATCTCTATTTCGTTTTTTCATACTCTCTTAGGTTGATCGTCTTTAAAAAAAACATATTTTAGACTGCATGAAATAATTATTTTTTTCGAAAGTTTCGTGGTCTAATATGGTCAACTTTTTGGCAATCACCCATATGTACTTTTAATTTTTGTATTAGTGTAATTAAACATGCATCGAATAAAAAACTAATCGTTTTCAAAATTATACTCTACAATAGCAAATATGAAATGAAAATGAGTGATTTTTATCAAATGTTAAATATATATACTGCCGTGCAAAGTAAAAAGATACATAAGTGACATTGTCGCTTAGGTCGTCTTTTCCATTGCTAGGTTTAAGAGAATAACCTAAATCATAAAGTCACTTACGTATCTTTTTAATTTGGACGGCAGTATAGTAGGATGTTGAAAAATACATGGGGCAAATAAAAATTTTAAATTTGGAATTTAAAAGCATGGTTGGTCTGCCTTAGCAGATATTTGGTTCATATTTGGATGGTAAGTTTCTACCATTATAAGACTAATTTACCCCAAGTGGCAAATTAAAAAGAATTGTTTACAAAAGTCATAAACAAATTTTGAAAAATCAAAAAATTACATTGCTCTCGCGGTATACTTCCCTTTGGCATAATTCCTTCCACGAATTTTCGCCGATTGTGAGGAGTCCAAGGGGATGAAAGAAAGGCACTGTGAGCTCAGTGGAGTTTCGCAGTACCGGAGCCACAAAGCAGGCAGTACCCTACGCGAATAATTTCGTCAGTTCGCTTCAGTTCGCTTTCAGTGTTTTGGTTATGCATTATATATAATCATTAATAAATAATAACTAAATAAAACTTAAAATTGAAGTAAACGTTAAATTAAACTTATATTTAAAAAATATTTTTTACTCGTGACAAAAATCAAACAAATAGTTTATACGGCCCTGACTGTTTACGTTTAGAGACTCGCGATTTTATTCCAAGGCCATTGCAGGCCATATCCAGAACCAGCATTAAATCGCCAGAGCAGTGTAAATTTTCTCGAAAATAACTGAATCAATTTCGATGGTTAAAATATATATTGTACAAGACATCACCGCGGTTCTAAAAAAAAATAGAGTCAATTTTGGTAATTAGAAAGGAATGAAAAAGATTTTGGGAATTTTGAAAAAAAATTTTCTGTGAAACCTTTTTGGTACCGCTGCAATTCTTTTCCTATAATACACTCACGCCCTCAGTAACAACACATATTTTTGCGAGCATGATCCCAATGATACTTCACAGTTTAAAAAAAATTATTTTGTTGGCCTCTACAAAGTATGCGATTCCATTGAAACGATGGGTCTTCTTAATTTTAACTCATGATTCTCTTAAATAAGCATCATTTGAAATCATAGACATGCTTTTGCATAGATTTTACTTTACATATTGTATTTTCAATCTTTTTAGTGTGCTATTACATACGACACAGTGTAGCCAAAAGCACTTTTTGTTGACAAAAGTCTGTCTACAAGCCAATTTACAATGGATTTTGATTTTTTTTAATAACCGTAAGGCTACCAGGTATAACAGCTCGGTGCAGAAAATTCACTTTGGCCAAACAAACATTTTTTATTTAACAATAAAATAAACAATATTTTTTCCTAACTTTTCAGAAGTACCTTTTTTTAAAGATCTTCAAATTGACTTAAAAAGAGCTTAAGTGAGTGTAATAACTATCTAGCAACAATTTCTAGAAGGTTAGAGTAAAAAAAAATTGTTCATACTATTTTAAACAAATTAATGAACAAAGGCCATTTTCTCGTGATTCGCAATGATTATTTGTTTGAAATTCATAGTTTTTATTTAAAACATGAGAGAGATTAATGCCTAATTGCGATTAGTTAAGAATAGCTGCTGTTTGACAATTATTTAAACAATTTTTATAAAAAATACACAGTTTTCGCATGTCACAATAAATAGGCTCAATTTTTTTTTGCAGAACATACCAAAAATGTCTTGCTAAAGACTCCTTGCTGTCATTTTCTTCAAATTAACAACACGCGTTAATTACTTAAACAATATTTGTAAACAAATTCACATTTTTAACATTATTCCACGAATAGACCAAATTTTTTTGCGGAAACAACTAAAAATGTATTGCCAGTGACTTCTAGCTGTAATTTTGTTTAACTTGATAAAAAATAATAACTATTTGAACAATTTTTATAAACAAATGTACATTTTGGCCACTTTTGCATAAATAGTCTTTTTTCGTGGAATAAACTAGAAATATTACCAATGACTCCTTCTTGCCATTGTCCTATTAACAATAGCTGTAGATTATTTAAACAATATTTATAAAAAAATCACAGTTTGACCATTTTTCCCAAATCAATATTAATTTTTTTTTGCCGAATTAATTAACAAACCAAGGTCATTATATATACGTTAATGAAAGGTGTGATTGGTTTCTGGTTATTGGGTTATCAAATTATCTATTGCTACGTCCCATGTCGTTATTTAATAAATATAGTGAATATGATTATTAAGAATATCCAAATCCAGCCTATTGTAAACTTATTGTTTATATACAAATTACATGTGGGAAACCTTATCACCAAATTATGTAATTAAAGGAAATATGGGAATGACGTACACTAACCTTCTCTCGGATCTGTGGCTAGCCTGTCACAAGCATGTAATCGGCGTTTGGAACCTTCGTTCCAACGCAATTAGGGAAAATGCAAACGAGATAACAAAGGATCTTGGCGCACTCCTTCATAAACAAGTCACCACCTTTTAAGTACTAGAAACCAAACATAAATTTGGGAGGAAGACGAAAATGTCAAACTGTACTCACAGTAACCTCCAGTTCGAATCTTTTTAAGTGATCTCGGTGTACCTCTAATTAGGTGAGTCACCATGTTTTTAAACCCAAATATCTACCAGAAACACAGGAAATGCCATTGCACTGTACTCACAGTAATCTCCACCCTGCGTCTTTCTAAGCGATCTCGGTGCACCTCTAACTAAATGAGTCACCGCGCTTTTAAAGCCCAAAATATTTACCAAAAACACAGGAAACAGTCTGAAAGGCTGTCAAACTGCACTTACAGTAATCTCCAGTTCGAATCTTTCTAAGTGATCTCGGTGTACCTCTAATTAAATGAGTCACCGCGCTTTTAAAACCCAAAACATTTACCAGAAACACAGGAAAGAGTTTGAAGACCTGTCACAAGCCACTCACAATAATCTCCACTTTCGATATTTCAAAGTGATCTGGGTTCGACTTCCTCAGTGAGTCACTATGCTTTTAAATGTGGGATAGAGACAAAGGGATTGTCGCACTCTATCCACCTAATGTAGCTAATAGGTATAAAAACCCCAAGAGACAATGGGAATCATGATCAGTTTTTCTTCAACCTACGTGCGTGCGAGTTCAGTATCGGCAGTCTTCTTCAATCTACGATACGTGCAAGTTCCAGTCCTTTTCAAGTTACGTGCGGTAAAAGTGTTCGCAATCAGCCACTCTGCCCAAAGTTCAAATCAGTTTTTTCTTCAAGTCTTATCGATACCTAGCCTCAGGTACCTACACCCAAATTGTGCGAAGACAGAGTGTACCCTTTTTTCCAAACGGTAACCCTGCTATCTATTTTTATCGACAGAAAGTGTCAAAGTCATTTTCAAACCTCGAAAACTGAAGTGAAAAAACATTTGCTAAGTGATCCCCAAGGTGAAAAACTACAAATAAAATCAGCTCGTACGACCGATCGTCGGCAGAAACCATTAGTCTGCACATCTCCAGCCGAGATCAACA
>JBAGKK010080107.1:0-10812 GCA_037177015.1 Euceroptres primus
ATATATATACACCTAATCACGCTTAGTTTTCGTTCCTATGTCCGTATTGGGTCCTATGTCAGTTTTATGGCCTATATCCATATTGGATCCAATATCAATTTTGGACCCTAGGTCCATATTGGGTCCTATGCCAATTTGGGGACCCATATTGGGTCTTACGTCAGCTTTGGTTCCTATGCAAATTTTGGGTCATATATCACTTTTTAGCCCTATGTCAATTTTGGGTTCTACGTCAATTTTAGGCCATATGCCAATTTTGGGTCCAACGGGAATTTTGGTTCCTATGTCACTTTTGGGTCCTATGAGAATTATTTGGGGAACATAGGACCCATGTTAGGGTTTGACATAGGTCTTATGTCAGTTTAGGGTCCTATGCGAATTTTGGATCATACATCAGTTTTTAACCCTACGTCAATTTTGGGCCCTATGACAATGTTGAGCTCTATGCCAATTTTGGGACCTATGCCAACTTTTGGCCCTGCGTGAACTTTGGGCCCTATGTCAATTTTTGGCACATGTCAATTTTGGGCCCTACGCGAATTTTTGGTCCTGCGTCAATTTTGAGTTCCATACGATTTTTGGGTCATATGCCAATTTTGGGTCCTATTCCAATTTTTGATCACATACTAATGTGGGGCTCTATATCAATTGTGGGCCCTATGTAAATTTTGGGTCCTATGTAAATTTTGGGTCTTATGCAAATTTTGGGCCCTATGTAAATTTTGGGTCTTATGCAATTTTGGGTCTTATGTCACTTTTGGGCCTAACCTCAGTTTTTCCCCTATGTCAATTTTGGATCCTATGTCAATTTCGGGTCCTACGCGAATTTCGGGCCCTATTCCAAGTTTGGTCCCTATGTCAGTTTTGGGCCCAGTATTAATTTTGAACCCAATGCCAATTTTGGGCCCCATGCAAATTTTGGATCCTACACGAATTTTGGATCCTGTGGCCATTTTTGCCCTATGCTAATTTTGGATCCTGCGCGAATTTTTGGTCCTGAGCCAATTTTGGGCCCTATGTCAATATTGGGTCCTGCGCAAATTTTGGGTCCTATGTCAATTTTCGGTCCTACACAAATACGTACGACGGACAGACGGACAACATAGTGCAAATGACGTGAAAACGTGCGCAAAAAGAAAATTGGAAAAACTCGTACTTTGGGGACCAACTTCACCGGGGCCATTTTTTAACTCTGAAAGAAACCATTCTTTTTGCATTATTTATTTATTATTTATTGTAAATTCTTTGCCAATACTTTATGATTTCATATCTATTAGGTAATTATTGAATTAAAATTTAATTACCATTATTCACTCATGATTAAAATAATAATGTAAATAAGTATTTAATTAATTAATAATAAATTAAGAATACATTAATTAATAATAAATTAACAATACAGTAAATAATAAATTAGTAATACATTAATTAATAATAAATCAATAATACATTAATTATTTAATTATTTTTCAGATTATAATTTAAAATTTGCAGATAAGTTTCATGTGTATATTTTACTTAGGATGTTGATTGCAATATGAGGAGATGCAGCGAGATACACATCTAATGAGGTTGGACCCATATCGATAGAGTTTGACCTCAAAATCTTGGAACCATTCAAGATTTTGAAATCCTAGTTTTGAAAGCCTTCAGAGTTGAACGCTTCCAAATGGAAAGCATTCAAACATCAGTCAAATTCAAGGAAAAGCGAAAACAATGAACAATAAAAACAATTACAAGTGCAACTGCAGTGAAATGTGGAGACGAACAATGAAAGGCATTCTCTCTTTCTTTGCTAACGTTTTTATTTCATCAACAAGAAAAAAAAGAAAGAAAAAGTTATATCGAAGCAATATACATTTTTTACCGGAAAAAATTGCATAACAGTGAAAATAAGTAAAGGAAGCAAAGAAGAAAAAAAAACATTTTTTTCTACTAAGATTATAAAGAAAATTATAATTTTACGAAACAATTATCATCTTTATAATTTTAGGAGTTGAAAAAAATATAAAATTTTTAGGAAGAAAAAAATATATAATTTTTAGGAAAGAAAAAATATATAATTTTTTCCTTCTTCTTACTGTTATGGAAATTTTTTCTTTGGCTTATTCTTTTTCTTTGAGGTCAACAAAAAAATTTATATTGCTTTGATATGATTTCTTTTTCTTGTTGATGAAATAAAAAAAATGAGTAATTAATCTTTCGCACTTCTCGGATGGTTTCGAAGATAGAACACATGTATAAAATGTTAGTCAGGAATCTGGATTTGAAACATCTTCATTTAGAAATATTGACATTTCTGATTAAACTACACCTGTTGAACAAGCTTCTAACAAGAGGTGAAGAAATTTCTTCAGAGGGGATTTCATCAGTCCCATTACCAAAGTACGTACTCGTTAATATTGCCAATTAAATATTCTCAACGTTTCCTCCTTTTCTTCATTTGATTTACGATTATTGTTCTTTGAATATACGATAAAAAATGGTTATTGACTGCTTCCAATTTTCATTAATTGCACTTTACATTTTTATAATTTATTATTTTATCTCCTTTTGTTTTCGTTTTCTTTGTTAAATCGAACTTTTTCAATTTTGGACGCCTTTGAGTTCCAGACTCTCAGATTTGAAGGCCAATTTTTAGGATTTTATATTTGGACGTCTTAGAGTTCAAAGCTTTCAAATTTTTAACTTTACAATTTTTAATGATTTTGTATGACAGGCTTTCAATATTGACAACTTTATAATTTTAATAAAGCCAAATTTTGACGCTTTTAAGTTCCAGACTTTCAGATTTGGACGTCCTAGAGTTCAAGGTTTCCAAATTTTACACTTTTAAAATTTAGATGCTTTTGTGCGAATGGATAACATTTTTGAAAAATTTGCAATTTTACTGCAGCTAAATTTTTACACATTTGAGTTCTATATTCAAATTTGGATGCCTTAAAGTTCCAGGAATTCCGGTTTGGACGTCTTAGAATTCTAGACTCTCAAATTTGAACATTTTTAAGTTCCAAGCTTTCATATTTGAACTTTTTTATGTATTGAACATCTTTAAGTTCCATTCTTTTAAATTTGAACGCCTGAAAGTTCCAGGTTTTCAGATTTGGACGCTTTTGAGTGCCAGGCTTTCAAATTAGGACGTTTTTAAATTCAATTCTTTTAAATTTGGACACATTTGAGTTCCATTTTCAAATTTGGATGCTTTTCAAATTTCAAATTTCAAATGCTTTTTCAAATTCGAATTTTTTAACTTCAATTTTTTGCAATTTGAACGAATTTGAGTTTTATATCCAAATTTGGACGCCCTAAAATTTTCAAACATTCCGATTTGGATGTCTTAGAGTTTTAGGCTCTCAAATTTGAACATATTTAAGTTTCATGCTTTCAGATTTGGACTCTTCTGAGTTCCAGACTTTCATATTTGAACGCTTTTGAGTTCCAGGTTTTCCAATTTGGACGAATTTGAGTTCTAGGCTTTCAGATTTGAACGTCTTAGAGTTTTGGGCTTTCAAATTTGAACGCCTTCGAGTTCAAAGCTTTCAGATTTGAATGTCTTAGAGTTTTGGGCTTTCAAATTTGAACGCCTTCGAGTTCTAGGCTCTCAAATTTGAAACTTTTTAATTTTGGACGCTTTTGTCTTCAAGGCTTTCAATTTTGAACTTTTTACAATTTCAATACTTCCAAATTTGGTCGGCTTTGAGTTTTAAGCTTCCAAATTTGAACGTTTTCAAATATGAACTCTTTTTTATTACTATCCATATTAAACTTTTTAACTTTAAACTTTAAATATTTTTGAACGGTTTTGAGTTCAAGGCTTCCAAGTTTTAATGCCTCCAACTTGGAAACCTGTAAAAATTGCCCCTTTCAACTTTGAGCAAATGTTTTTACATCTGAAAATTTTATTTACTTCTTTATTACTGTACTTATTCCCAGAAAATTATGATTTCAGTTTATACTCTTTTTACGTCTGTTCTCGGTGGAAATAACATTTGATTTTTCACTGGTCAGAAGATGAGTAGGTTTGAAACAAGCAAATGATTTACGAGACTCCCATTACGAAAAGCCTTCGTTTCGTGAACTCTTTGCCGTAAAATCACTCGGTATAAAAACAAATAAAAATGTAAATGGAACAAGCTGAAAAGCAGTTACAATTTTAGGTATTAGATTACGCACAATAACGAAAGAGTTACGAACGAGCTAGTGTCCTTGATACATTTTGTCGACGCCGATGCACAATGGAAAAAAAGCACCTTTTTGGACAAAAATCGACCGACAATACAATTCATGACGGATTTTGACGTTTCTTTTTTAAATAGAAATGACCGTAAGTCTTCCAGGCATAACGAGTGACTGCGAATATTTCACTCTGATTTTAAAAAATTTGTTATTTAACAACAAAGTTTAAATTTTTTTTGTCTAACTTTTCAGTGATACCATTTTCTTTAATACTTTAAAATTTATTAAAACAGATCATAAATCAATCTAATGAATAAATAAAAATAATATCCAGGAGGTTGGAGTAAGAAAAAAATTGTTTATAATTTTATAAACGAACCATTAAATAAAAGTCATTCTTTCGTGATTCGCTATAATGAGCTATTTTAAATCTATGGATTTTGTATGAAATATGACGGATAATAATAAGCGCTTACAATAAGTTAAGAATAGTTGCTGTTTACCAATTATTTAAACTATTTTTATAAACAAATGCACACTGTAAACATTTTTTCTTGAATAGGCTTCTTTTTTTTTTGCGGAATCAACTTGAAATGCTTTGCCAAAGACGACTTGCTGACAAATTTTTCATGATTACAAAAACTGTTAATTATATAAACAATTTTTATAAACAAATGCATCCCTTAATTTTGACCATTTTTTCATGAATAGGTCTAATTTTTTTGCGGAATGAACTAGAAATGTCTTTCTAGGGACTCCTTGCTATCATGTTTTTCATAGTGACAAAAACTGTCAATTATATAAACCATTTTTACAAACAAATGCATATTTTCACAATTTCTTCATAAATAGGCTTAATTTTCGTTTAAAGAATTATTAGCTTCTATAAATTTGAAACATATGACAGCAACGAGTCTTTGGCAAAACATTTTGAGTTGATTCCGCAAAAAAAAATGAAACCTATTCATGAAAAAATGATGAAAATGTGCATTTGTTTATAAAAATGTTTATATAATGAACAGTTTCTGTCATTATAAAACATATGATAACAAGGAGTCCTTGGAAATACATTTCTAGTTCATTTCTCGAAAAAATTAGGCCTATTCATTAAAAAATGGTGCATTTGTTTATAAAAATTGTTTATATAACTAAAATTTTTCGACACTATGAAAAATATGATAGCAAGAAGTGCCTGGAAAGACATTTCTAGTTCATTTTCCCCAAAAAATTAGGCCTATTGATGAAAAAATGGTGAGAATGTGCGTTTGTTTATAAAAATTGTTTATATAATTAAAAGTTTTTGTACTTATGAAAAATATGACAGCAAAGAGTCTTTGGCAAAACATTTCGAGTTGATTCCGTAAAAAAACGAAGCATATTCATGAAAAAATGATGAAAATGTGCATTTGTTTATAAAAATTGTTTATATAATGAACAGTTTTTGTCATTATGAAACATATGATAGCAAGGAGTCCCTGGAAAGACATTTCTAGTTCATTCCCAAAAAAAATTAGGCCTTTTAATTAACAAATGGTCAAAATGTGCATTTGTTTATAAAAATTGTTTATATAATTAACAGTTTATGTAATTATGAAAAATATGACTGCAAGGAGTGTTTGGCAAAATATGTCGAGTTGATTCTTTAAAAAAAATTAGGCTATTCATGAAACAATTGTGAAAATGTGCATTTGTTAACAAAAATTGTTTATACAATTAACACTTATTGTCATTAGGAAAAATATGGCAGCAAGAAGTTCGTGGTAAGGGATTTCCCTTTCCACGGACTGTTGATTATACAAACAATTTCATATTTATGAAATTGTTTGTATAATCAACAGTTTCTGTCACTATAAAACATATGATAGCAAGGAGTCCCTGGAAAGACATTTCTAGTTCATTCCGCAAAAAATTTAGGCCTATTCATGAAAAAATGGTCGAAATGTGCATTTGTTCATAAAAATTGTTTATATAATTAAAATTTTTCGACACTATGAAAAATATCATAGCAACTAATCCCTAGAAAAAAATTTCAGTTCATTCCGCAAAAAATTAGGCCTATTCATGAAAAAATGGTGAAAATGTGCGTTTGTTTATAAAAATTGTTTATATAATTAACAGTTAATGCAATTATGAAAAATGTGACTGCAAGAAGTCTTTGGCAAAATATTTCGAGTTTATTCCTCAAAAAAATTAAGCCTAATCATGAAACAATTGTGAAAATGTGTAATAGTTAAAAAAATGTTTATATAATTAACAATTATTGTCATTATGAAAAATATGGCAGCAAGGTGTCCCTGGAAAGACATTTATAGTTCGTTCCTGGCTTTCAAATTAGTAATTTTTAAGTCCAATTTTTTTAATTTAGGAGGTTTTGAAATTATTTCTTTTAAATTTTAACGAATTTGAGTTACAGACGTTCAGATTTGGACGCTTTTGAGCTCCAAAATTTCAAATTAGAACGGTTTTAAGTTCAATTCTTTTAAATTTGGGCACATTTAAGTTCCATTTTCAAATTTGAATGCTTTTGAGCTCCAAGATTTCAAATTAGGACTTTTTGAGTTCAATTCTCTAAATATTGAACGAATTCGAATTCAACATTCAAATTTGGACGTTTTAGAATTTCAGGCGTTTAGGTTTGGGAAATCCCTGGAACTTCAGAGTTCTAGGGATTTCAGATTTGGATGATTTTCAGTTCCAAGCTTTCAGACTTAAACGCATTTCAGTTCCAGGCTTTCAAACTAGAACGTTTAAGTTTTAAGTTAAATTCGTTTAAATTTAGACACATTTGAGTTTCATTTTCAAATTTTGACACTTTTGAGTTTCATAATTTCAAATTAGGACTTTTTGAATTCCATTCTTTGAAATTTTAACGAATTTTAATTGTATATTTAAATTTGGAAGCCTTAAAGTTCCAGTCATACCGATTTGGACGCCTTAGAGTTCTAGGATCTCAAATTTGAACATTTTTAAGTTCCAAGCTTTCAGACTTGGACTTTTTTACGTATTAAACATCTTTAAGTTCCATTCTTTAAAATTTGTACGCCTGAGAGTTCAAGGCTTTCAGATTTAAATGCTTTGGAGTTCCAGGCTTTCAAATTAGCACGTTTTTTAGTTCAATTCTTTTAAATTTGGACAAATTTGAGTTCCATTTTCTAATTTGGACGCTTTTGAGTTCCAGACTTTCAAATTAGGACTTTTTATAGTTCAATTCCTTTAAATTCGTATACTTTTGGGTTACATTTTCAAATTTAGTGGCCTTGAGTTACAGGATTCCATTTTTGGACGCTTTTGAGTTCAAAGAATTCAAATTTGAACATTTTATAGTTCCATGCTTCCAGATTTGGACTTTTTTAATGTATTAAACATCTTTAACTTCCTTTCCTTCAAATTTGGAGGTCTGAAATTTCCAGGCTTTCATATCTGGACGCTTTTGAGTTCGAAGCTTTCAAATTAGGACGTTTTTAAGTTTAATTCTTTTAAATTTAGACCTCTTTGAGGCCTAGGCTTTCTGATTTGGAATGTTTAGAATTCTAGGCTTTCATAATTGAACACCTTGGAGTAGAATTCTTTCAAATTTTGACAAATTTGAGTTCAATTCTTTTAAATTGTAACGAATTTGAGTTCAATTCTTTTAAATTTTGACGAATTTCAAGCTTTAAATTCAAATCATTCAAAATTTGAGTTCCACTCTTTCAGATTAGAACACTTTTGAGTTCCAGGCTTTCAAGGGATTTTTTTAGTTTAATTCTTTCGAATTTGGACGCATTTCAGTAAGACTTTGAAATTGAAATGCCTTAGAGTTATAGACTTTCAGATTTTGACGCCTTTGAGTTCGTGCTTTAATAATTGGACGCTTTTAAGTTCCAGGTCTTTGGACTTGGATTTTTGAAACAAATTAAACATCTTTAAATTCAATTCACTCAGGATGCCTTAAAGCTCTAGGCTTTCATATTTGGACACTTTTGAGTTAGGACGTTTTAGACACTTTTAAATTAGGACGTTTTTTAGTTCAATTCTTTAAAATTTTGACACCTTCGAGATCCAGGCTTTTTGAACACCAGGCTGTTAAATTAGGACATTTTTTAATTCAATTCTTTGAAATTTGGATGCATTTGAGTGCTATCTTCAATTTTGGACGCATTAGAGTTCTAGGCTTTCAGATTTGGTTGACTTTGAGTTCGTGCTTTGAAAATTGGATGTTTTTAAGTTCTAGGCTTTGAAAATTTGACGCTTTTAAGTTCTAGGCTTTGAAAATTGGACGCTTTTAAGTTCTAGGGTTTGAAAATTTGACGCTTTTAAGTTCTAGGCTTTAAAAATTGGACGCTATTAAGTTCTAGGCTTTGAAAATTGGACGCTTTTAAGTTCTAGGCTTTGAAAATTGGACGCTTTTAAGTTCTAGGCTTTGAAAATTGAACGCCTTTTAAAATTTGAACGTTTTCAAATTGGAAGATTTAAAATTTGTACACTTTCGATAATACAGGCAGTTTCAAATCAGAAAGTTTTCCAACATGATTTTTTTTAAATAAAAAAATTGTATAGTTTACATTACTTTACCATATATCATATTACATAGTATATAATTATGTATTATATGTTACATATTATATTATTATATTTTATATTATTGTATTATTATATATTTTATACATAAAATATATTTATATTTTATATTATTTATAATTTATTTTATTTATAATTAGCATAAATTACATGTTATGACTTTTTTACCTCATTATAAATTTTTATCATAATATTTGTATTTAAAAAAAACAACCCTAATAAAGATAATAATAAATATAGAAATACAATAAAGATTTATGAGTGGAGAAAGGGTTGGTGGATATATTATCTCATGTGAACTAATGTAAACGATGAGATACTCGGATCGTAATAATATCCCAGTGTGTAATCTGGTGACCTTTGACTAGATCACTTGGACGTAATTTATAGCATAAATGCATATCTTGTAAAGTGTAATTGCTTTTGATTGGGTTTATTAATTACCAGTAATTCTACTTAATATGGAGTTCAGAAGAAAAGGCTTTTTAATGACGGCGTGTGAATTTCTCATAATCTGTCGAAAATTTTCTTTTTCCTTATCTTTTTTATTTATTGATTCCAGTACGTAATTTTCTCTAATTTGATTCCATTCAGAAATTAAATTTGTTTTCTCACTCTGATAACCCTTTCTCCCCGTCGTTTTTTCCCTTTTCTTTTTCAATTCTATTTTTACTTAAATTACTGTTTTTCTATTCTTTTTTCCCCTCAGCATATATTTATATTTAAGTCAACTAAATATTTGTTAGGTTCAACTAAACTAATGAAATTGGCTGAATGAAACAATTTTTTGTCGTCTGAGTTAATTCATTCCTTTTTTTCTTTCCTATTATTAGTTTTCTTTCTAACTGGATTGTTTCGTCATATAGTGAGAGGAAAAACTTGTATTTTTTCGATTAATGATATAAAATCAATGAAAATTATTAAATAATTGAAAAAGCATTAAATCCACTTGTTGAAAGTTGGACTGGGTTGCAGAAGACCATATCTTAAAAGATCGATAGGCGAGGATGACTCCCATGCGAATTAAACTCGCATTTGAACGGATCTGCTCGTAAATTAAGCGTGACATTTAAAGTTGCCAATAACAGAGTACATGCACTTTGTATGTAATAGGAAGCCGCGCAATTAACTCAAACCATGGGAAGGTGATTTCTGAAGAAGTTTCTTGTCGACTGTCATTGGAAGCCGGATCTTATATATCAAAAACTAACAATAATTAATCAAACAATAATCATTGAATCACCTAAAATTAATTGCTCCAAACATTTCTACCACAGAATTCTATCCTAGCGATTATTCAATGCCTCATTAAAGGATGTTTGTACCTATAATTTACAAATACAGAGTGAATACGATTTAAAAAAAGATTTTGAACTTTCCTAATCGGAATTTTTCAAAATAGGATGTTTTCAAGTTCAGAGCTTTCAAATTTTAAAATGTATTACATTTACGACGGTATTTTATTTCAACTTTTTACTTTAATTTTTTCAAATTCGACACCTTAGAGTGCAAGACTTTCAATTTGGTATCTCTTTATTCCTGTGAAATTATGAGACACGAGTATACCCAAACTATATCTAAATAGCGTGACGTCCTATTTGAACGCTCTAAAACCTAAAAACTTAGACGAATTTGAGTTCTAAGGTTTCAGATTTTGCCGCCTTTGAATTCTAAGGTTTCAGATTTAGACGCCTCTGAGTTCTAAGGTTTCAGATTTGGACGCCTTTGAGTTCTAAGATTACAGATTTGGACGCCTTTGAGTCCTAAGGTTTCAGATTTAAACGCCTTTAGTTCTAAGGTTTCACATTTGGACGCCTTTGAGTTCTAAGATTTCATATTTGGACGCCTTTGAGTTCTAAGGTTTCACATTTGGACGACTTTGGGTTCTATGGTTTCAGATTTGGACGCTTTTGAGTTCTAAGGTTTCAGATTTTGCTGCCTTTGAGTTTTAAGGTTTAAGATTTGGACGCCTTTGAATTCTAAGGTTTCAGACTTGGATGCCTTTGAGTTCTAAGGTTTCACATTTGGACGACTTTGGGTTCTATGGTTTCAGATTTGGACGCTTTTGAGTTCTAA
>JBAGKK010080107.1:16855-26875 GCA_037177015.1 Euceroptres primus
AAACAAATATATTTGGAAACAAATAAATGTCGTTTGGTGCTAATGAGGTTTATTTTACTAGTGCACAGTGGGACGTAGTAGAACTATGTAAGTATTGAGGGAGATTGGGAGCTTGTTAGAAAAGTCCGAATTGATTAAGATTAAAAATAAAGTCTCAATAAGATAATGAATCTCATTTGGGAAAATTTTAAAACGGTCCTGAATCTGACTCTCTAAGCAGTGAGTCGAAAAAATAAATAGAATTTCAGAAAAAAATACACGGCTCAATATAAAATGCAGAAAGAACCAAAAAGTCATTTAGTTTTACCTGATTGTTGCATCTGGTCCTCTGTGCTGAAGAGAGAATCGATACCACTTATGGATACTTTTTACACTCAGATGAAAATAATTTTTATACAAATTAATTTTAGATAAATAAAAAATCATTTCCCATTGTTGCAAAAGTAAGAACATTAAATTTTTTTATAGAAAGGCTCAATGAAGAATAAAATTAAGAATCTTGTTTGGGAATATTTGGAAGTGATTCTAAATCAGACCCAATGTGCAGTGGGTCAAATAAATGTGTAAAATTTTCGAAAAAAATACCCGAATCAACCTAAGATTCAGAAGGAAAAAAAATCAATTAGTTTCACCTGATTATTGCATCTGGCCCTCTGTGCTGATTGCTGAAAGGCGAATCGATGCCACTCATGGATACTTTTCACTTAAATAAAAATGATTCAGTTTACAAAAATTAGGTTTAAATAAAAAAAATTCCTGTCCCACTGTGCTCTGGTGTGAAGGAATAAACGAAAACGAAAAGAGTTAAAAAATATACGACTCAACAAAAAAAAGTATTACAAATATATTCAAATCAAAAAATCAAAAAAATTTAAACTAAAATTTTAAAAAATTCCTGTCCCACTTTGCTGTGGTGAAACGAAAAGATTTAAAAAATATACGACTCAACAGAAATAAAGTTTTACAAATATAAATGTCGTTTGTACCGTGATAAAGAGGTTTATTATACAAGTGCAGAGTGGGTCAGATTTATCCCTGCGGGATTGACTTCCAAAGCAATCCGCAATCTGCAAATTTATGTTGAAACATCGGAAAATTATGTTTTTAACCATAAATTGGTTTATTCTATGAGTGCACAGTGGGACAGATTTTTATACCTGGATTCTCTTCCAAAGAAATCTAAAGTCCGGAAATTCGTGTTGAAACGTCGAAAAATGATATTTTATGGCGATTTATTCGATGAGTGCACAGTGGGATCCGTGGAATAAAAGTAATTAAATTTACCAAAATTGATTCAAATTTTAAAAAATCGTGACTGGTACCTGCCCCACTGTGCTTATATGGTTTGATATCAATTTAAACTAGATTTTGATTTTTATTATATAGACACGTCCCTCTGTGTCAATTACAAAGACACGTAGGTGTTCCACCTTCCATGTAAGTTTTGCCGGAACGAGCCTGAGAAAGATGCAGTACCAGTAGATACGTCACAGTGGGGCAATAAAGGTAACCGTCTCGGTCTGAGACGATGTACTTGCCCGCAAGAGGCCTAGACAATCGCATCTACTTACCATCTATGCACCGTTCGAGATGCCACATAATCTTGGCACCGTCTACGTAAATCATTGTGTGAAAAGACCTCGAGGTTGCAAGATTGTGAAACACTCTCGAGGACAAGATTCTTATTATTCTTTATCTTGAATTCAGCAAATACATAGATTTTTATTCCTACTTTTGTAAAATTTAAGGTTTTGTAATTTTTATCTGGTTCGAAATCATTTCCTTACACTTATTTTACAATTTAGATCGAATCGCCACACTGCACAGTGCAGCATACAATATTCTTTATTTGAGAAAAAATTCGTTCTGTTTCATTAATATCTAAGGCAAGATTGTTTTCTGTAAAAAAAAAGAATAATTTGTCCCACTGTGCAATCACTGAATAAATCGTTTTATTAAGAAACAAAAAACATTTCCTGATTTAGAAACCTTTGGGAATAATTTTCTTGTCCTTATTTTCTATTGAGTTTCAATTGATTCTAGTACAAAGTGTAATTATATAAATCTATCCCACTGTGCACTTACCGAATAAACCGCTTCATCACGATACATTATCACGATAAATAGCATTATTTGATCCAAATATTCTCAAATCACTTTTCTTCTTTAATTTCTTTTTCTATCTTCAGTTCTTGACTCACAATAAGAATAAATGTTTCCTTTAAAGTCAAAAATTGATTACTTATTTGAAACTTATTTGAAAAGTATGCTCAAAATCTGAATTCTATAAATTTCTAACACATTGAATGTCCTTAAGTTCTGCACTTTTTAATTCGGACGTCTTACGCTTATAAATTTGAAAGATTTTTTAGTGTAAGGATTTCAAATCTGGAAGATTTTGAGTGTGAGGATTTCAATTTGGAATTTTGAGTTCCAAGCTTTCAAATGTAGACGCCTGAGTTTTCTAGGCTTTTAGATTTGAACTCTTTTGAGTTCCTGCTTTCAAATTTGAAAGCTTTTGAGTTCCACCCTTTAAAATTTGGAATCTCTTGAGCGCAAGGCTTTCAATTTGGAATTTTTAACATATTGGACGCTTATGAGTTCATGGCTTTCAAATTTAGAAGCTTTTGAATCCCATGCTTTCAAATCTGGAAGCTTTTCAGTGCAAGGCTTTCTATTTGGAATTTTTAACATATTGGACGCTGATGAGTTCAGGGCTTTAAAATTGGGATTCTTTTGAGTTTGAGACTTTCATTTTTGGACATCTTAGAGTTCAAGAGTTTAAGACTTTAATTTTTGGACGCCTTAGAGTTCAGGACTTTAAAAATTGAACGCCTTAGAGATTGAGACTTTAATATACGAGATTAATATTTGATATTTTAATATTTTGACATTGAGATTTGAATATTTGAACGCTTTTGAGTTCTGGGCTTTCAAATTTGGACGCCTTAAAGTTCTAGACATTCAAATTTGGACGCCTTAAAGTTCTAGACATTCAAATTTGGACGCCTTAAAGTTCTAGACATTCAAATTTGAACGCATGTGAGTTTAAGACATTCAGAATTGCACATTTTTGAGTTTCAAAATTTAAAATTAACACTTTTTGAGTTCAAACCTTTAAATTTGAACGCACTTGAGTTTGACTTTCAAATGTGGATTCTTTTGCGTTCAAGGCTTTCAAATTTAGACGTCTTCTCGCTTTAAAAATTGGACGCTTTTGAGTTCCAAGCTTTCAGATTTAGATTTTTAAACACATTAAATATATTGAAGTTCCACTATTTTTAATTTGGACTCATTTGAGTTTAAGTTTTTTAGAATTGCACGCTTTTAAGTTCCGAGATTTCAAATTAAGACTTTTTGAGTTAAACTCTTTTAAATTTTAAATGCATTTGAGTTCAACTTTGAAATTTGGACGCTTTAGAGTTTCAGGCTTTCAGATTTAAATGCTTTAAAGTTATAGGCTTTCAGATTTAGACACCTTTGAATTCGCGCTTTAAAAATTGAACGCTTTTGAGATCCAGGCTTTCAGATTTGGAATTTGTTTACATATTAAACATCTTTACGTTCAAGACTCTCAAATTTTAACACTTTTGAGTTCAAGACTTTCAAATTTAAACGCCTGGAATTCTGAAAGCTTGCAACTGCAAGCTTTCAGATTTGAACGCCTTCTAGTTCCAGGCTTTCAGATTTGAAGGCTTTAAATTTTCAGGATTTTAGAACTGATCGCCTTAGAATTCCAGGTTTTCAGCATTGAACGCCCAAGAGTTCCAGAATTTCAGGTTTGGGCGCCTTAAAATTCCAGGCTTTCAAATTTGAACACATTTGAATTGAAGACTTTTAGAATTTCACGCTTTTTTGAGTTCCCAGAATTCAAATTAAGACTTTTTAAGTTAATTTCTTTCAAATTTGAACGCACTTGAATTCGACTTTCAAATGTGAACGCTTTTGAGTTCCGGGTTTTCAAATTTGAACGCTTTAGAGTTCTAGGCTTTCAGATTTAGACACCTTTAAGTCCGCGCTTTAAAAATTGGACGCTTTTGAGTTCCAGGCTTTCAGATTTGGAATTTGTTTACATATTAAACATCTTTACGTTCAAGACTTTCAAATTTGAACACTTTTGAGTTTAAGACTCAAACTTGAGCGCCTGGAATTCTGAAAGCTTGCAACCGCAAGCTTTCAGATTTGAACGCCTTCTAGTTCCAGGCTTTCAGATTTGAAGGCTTTAAATTTCCAGGATTTTAGAACTGATCGCCTTAGAATTCCAGGTTTTCAGCATTGAACGCCCAAGAGTTCCAGAATTTCAGGTTTGGGCGCCTTAAAATTCCAGGCTTTCAAATTTGAACACATTTGAATTGAAGACTTTTAGAATTTCACGCTTTTTTGAGTTCCCAGAATTCAAATTAAGACTTTTTAAGTTAATTTCTTTCAAATTTGAACGCACTTGAATTCGACTTTCAAATGTGAACGCTTTTGAGTTCCGGGTTTTCAAATTTGAACGCTTTAGAGTTCTAGGCTTTCAGATTTAGACACCTTTAAGTCCGCGCTTTAAAAATTGGACGCTTTTGAGTTCCAGGCTTTCAGATTTGGAATTTGTTTACATATTAAACATCTTTACGTTCAAGACTTTCAAATTTGAACACTTTTGAGTTTAAGACTCAAACTTGAGCGCCTGGAATTCTGAAAGCTTGTAACCGTAAGCTTTCAGATTTGAACGCCTTTTAGTTCCAGGCTTTCAGATTTGAAGGCTTTGAATTTCTAGGCTTTTAGAATTGAACGCCTTAAAATTACAGGTTTTCAGAATTAAACGCCCAAGAGTTCCAAGCTTTCAGATTTGAATGCCTTAAAATTCTAGGCTTTCAGATTTGAACGCAATTTGAGTTTAATATTTTCAGAACTGCACACTTTCGTGTTCCTAGAATTCAAATTAAGACTTTTTAATTTTAATCTTTTAAATTTGAACGAATTTTAGTTCGAGACGTTCGAATTTAGACACTTTTGAATTCAAGGCTTTCAAATTTGAACGCCTTAGAGTTGCAAGCTTTCAAATTTGAACGCTTCCTAGTTCCAGGCTCTCTAATTTGAAGGCTTTAAATTTTCAGGCTTTTAGAATTGAACTCCTTTAAATTCCAGGTTTTCAGAATTAAACACCTAAAAGTTTCAGGCTTTCAGATTTGGACGCCTTAGAATTCTAGACTTTCAGTTTTGAACGTATTTGAGTTTAAGACTTTCAGAATTGCACGCTTTTGAGTTCCAAGATTTCAAATTAAGACTTTTTGAGTTCAATTCTTTCAAATTTGATTACACTTGAGTTACATTTTCAAATTTAGATGCTTTTAAGTTCCACGCTTTCAGATTTGGAATTTTTTACATAATAAACATCTTTACGTTCGAGACTTTCAAATTTGGACACTTTTTAGTTCAAGGTTTTCAAATTTGAACGCCTTCTAGTTCTAGGCTCTCTGATGTGAATACTTTAAATTTTCAGGCTCAGGATTCCAGGTTTTCGACATTGAACGCCTAAGAGTTCCTGGCTTGCAGATTTGGACGCCTTAGAATTCTAGGCTTTCAGATTTGAAAGCATTTGAGTTTAAGACTTTCAGAATTGCACGCTTTTGAATTCCAAGATATCAAATTAACACTTTTTGAGTTCAATTCTTTTAATTTGAACGCACTTGAGTTCGGCTCTCAAATTTGGACGCTTTAGAGTTCCAGGCTTTCAAATTTGGACGCTTTAGATTTCCAGGTTTTCACATTTGGACGCTTTAGAGTTCCAGGTTCTCAGATTTGAACACCTTTTTTTCGAGCTTGAAATATTGGAACGCTTTTGAGCTCACGCCTTTCTATTTGAAAATTTTTTCATATTTTTTATATTCGACGCTTTTGAGTTCCATGCTTTCAAATTATGACATTTTTGAGTCTAAGATGTTTAAATTTAGACTTTCTCTATCTGCATTTCTTGCACCACAACAAAGCTAGATATTTTCTCTCATGTCAAAAATTGATGAAAGATCCTGACCCAATTATTTGAAAGGCATACTTAAGATTTGACTGCTATAATTGGCAATACTAGATCGACTTAATCGGCGCCGTAAGTTGCTTTCTTGAACGTGTCCGCGTTCCTGTCGTGACGTAAACTTTTACATAAAATACTCTTGCCATAGTCGTTGAATCAATAACACTGCTTTGCGCAATCCACCGAAAAAAATTGTCCGGAGGGTCCAGATTATATCAGAAATCTTGACAAGGAAAAAAGATCATTAAAAAATATATATATATAAAAATAAAAAATAAAAAAAGGAAACGAGTTAAGAAAAAGGATATTGTTGGTTGTTACGGGTCCAATCGGATCGATTTTATCCAGACACGAATGCTCCTTTGCTCTCGACACGTAACCCGTCACTTTTCGTAACCTCCGGACCAGTTCAGCATCCACGATTATCGTAATTCACTTTTGGCTCAAGGCGACGTTTCAGCTCGCTTCGAAAATTTCTTATTAAATTTTCTGACAACGTTTCAATCCATAATTGATACTGGAATCGAGACCATGATAACGATTTGTTTTAATTGTCTCATTGCGTCAGATCTCTTACCGGTTTTTGATTCTGATACGGATACCAGAGTGACTTTCAAGGTGTATTAGTTTTACTTTCACAAAATGACAAGTGTGCTTTTTAATCCTTCGGAATACAGATAATACAGAAATTTATAACAGTGGGCAAAAAAGAAATGACTAAAACAAGATTTTCATGATTATAAATTGATTAGAAACCTCACTCAACAAAGGTACAGTTTTTTCCTTCGATTCAATATAATAAGAAGGAAGCAGTTATTTACATTTCAGGAAAAAAGTAGGACACGACTGTGAGGAAACGGTATTTTATTTTTGTAATTTAATCAAAGGGGATTAAACTTTCAGAAAAAAGTCCAATTATAATAGAAAATCGGTAAATGAGGCTTAGATTGAATTCTAAATGATGATTTCTAAAGGGTGAATTTTAACGGTATCAGGATCGCTGTAGGTGTAAGGATGGAGGAAAAATTGGGTCCTATGTCAGTTTTGAGGCCTACGTCCATATTGGGTCCAATGACAATTTGGGACTCTATGTCCTTATTGGGATCTATGCCAGTTTTTGATCCTATGTCCACATTGGGCCCTATGCCACTTTGGGGTCCTATATCCATATTGGGTCCTACGTCAGTTCTGGGACCTATGCGAATTTTGGGTAATATATCAGTTTTTGGTCCTATGACAATTTTTGGCCCTACGCGAATTTCGGGTCCCATGCGAATTTCGGGTCTTATTTGAATTTTGGGTCCTATGCCAATTTTTGTCTCTATGCCAATTTTGGGCCCTGCCCTATTTTTGAGCCGTGTGCCAATTTTGGGTCTTGTGTGAATTTCGGATTCTATGTCAATTTTGGGCCCTATGTAAATTTTGGGACCTATGCCAATTTTTGATCCTATTTGAATTTTGCATCCTATGTCAATTTTGGATCCTACGTGAATTTTGAATCCTATACCCATTTTGGGCCCTACGTCAATTTTGGATTCTGCGCGAATTTTGGGTCCTACGTCAATTTTGGATACTATGCCAAATTTGGTCCACACGCGGATTTTGGACCATATGTCAATTTTTGACCCTATGCCAATTTTTGGTCCTATATCAATTTTGGGTCCTGCGCCAATTTTGGGTCCTATGTCAATTTGGGGTCCTATACCCATATTGGCCCTTGTGTCAGTTTTGGGCCCATGTCAATTTTGGGTCATATATCAGTTTTTGGTCTAATGTCAATTTTGGGTCCTACGCGACTTTCGGGTCATATGCGAATTTTTGGCTCTATGTGAATTTTAGAACCTATGCCAATTTTGGGTTCTACCCAATTTTTGGGCCCCATGTCAATTTTGGTTCCTGTGCGAATTTTGAATTTTATGTCAATTTTGGGCCCTGTCAATTTGGGATCCTGTGTCAATTTTGGGCCCTATTCTAATTTGGGACCCTATGTCAATTTTGGACCCTATGCCAATTTTGGACCCTATGTCAATTTTGGGACCTATGCTAATTTTTGGTCCTATCCGAATTTTGGGTTCTATATCAATTTTGGGTCCTATGTCAATTTGGGGTCCTATACCCATATTGGGCCATGTGTCAGTTTTGGGCCCTATGCGAATTTTGGGTCATATATCAGTTTTTGGTCTTATGTAAATTTTGGGTCCTACGCGAATTTGGGGTCCTATTCGAATTTTGCGCCCGATGTGAATTTTGGAACCTATACCAATTTTGGGTTCTACCCGATTTTTGAGCCATATGCCAATTTTGGCATATGGCGAATACGCGAATACGCGAATTTTGGATTCTATTTTTATTTTGGGCCCGATGTCAATTTTGGATCCTATGTCAATTTTGGGCCCTATGTCAATTTGGGATCCCATATCAATTCTGGGTCCTATGTCAATTTGGGATTATATGTCAATTTTGGGCCCTATGCCAATTTCGGGCCCTATATCAATTTTGGGTCCTATCCGAATTTTTGGCCCTTTGCCAATTTTTTCTCCTACACAAATTTTGAGTCCTATACCACTTCGGACCCTACGTCAATTTTGGGTCCTTCGCAAATTTTGGATCCTGTGTCAATTTTGGATTCTCTGCCAATTTTGGATTATTTGCCAATTTTGGACCACGCGCGATTTTGGGCCCTATGCCAATTTTGAGTCCTACGTGAATTTTGGGCCCTATGCAAGTCTTGGGCCCTATATCAATTTTAAGCAATATGACAATTTTGGGACCTATGTCAATTTTGGCTCCTACGCGAATTTTGGGCCCTTTGTCAATTTTGAGTCTTATGTCACTTTTGGGCCATATGTCAAAATAGTACGACGGACGGACAGCAGATCGAAACTGTAAGGGTTTCTGCACGAGGCAGAAAAAATTTACGCAAGCCAGCCTTCAATTACAAAATGTCACGTGCAATTGGAGAAGTTGATTTAAATACTGGTTTGCATTAATTCTTGACTACCTATCGGTGGCGTTACAATGCGGGCGCTTACTCTTATTATTCTTACATGTACATACGTAATTGCATGTGTATCTGACAACCTGCGTAAGTTCTGTGTACCTCCTACACTCTGGTCACTATTGACGAAGACAGAATAATGTAAAGGTTAGACCAGAGATTGGCAAACACCGGCCTTCAGGGTGTTTACATTCCCATCGTTTAGTTTCGCGGACTTACGACCGTTTTTCTCTCAATTTAGATTTAGATTTTGATTTAGAAGGTAAACAGTCTTAGACACTTTTCTTAATCCGAGAACTCGACAAATGAAAGATATTTCTATCGATTCTTGATTATTTACCAAAAATATCTGCAAAGATGAAAATTCGAAAAAAAAAACACTTTCAGAAAGAAAGATAAGCTATTTAAAAATGGAATTTATACGCTCCTCTGCACAATAGGCTAGGTGCAATAGTTAGAAATAATTCTAGCCCTCTGTGCATTCATTGAATAGAGCAATTTATTGCTGAGCAAACAAAATTTCCTGGTCTCCAAATATTCTGTTCCACTCTGCACTCAGCGCATAAATCGCTTTTTAGAAAATAACTTTTTCTCTTTTTTTATTTTCTCCTTTCTCCAATTGAAGCTATTAAAAAAGAGTAAAATAAATAATTAAATCTGAAATATTTAGTATATTCTCTATTCTGTTTTGTTTCATTGTTTTTTCTATCCCACTGTGCACTCATCGAATAAATCACTTTATCCCCGAAAAAACATTTCCCTCTGTCATTTTTTATTTCCACCTTTCTCCAATTGATTCTATAACAACTAAAAACATAAAATAAATTGAACCAGAAATATTAAGTATATTCTGTTGTTTTTAGTATAAAGATATTTGGTATAAAAATTAATTATGTTTTATAAGTAGCACAACGAAAATTACTTTTTGCAAAAAAAATAGTATATTATGCACCTAGGGGGAGAAGAGGGACTTTTTTGACGAGTGTATGTTTTCAGTACGAGTCGTAGG
>JBAGKK010080212.1:0-50111 GCA_037177015.1 Euceroptres primus
ATATGTATCATATCTTATATATATATATATATATATATATATATATATATATATATATATATAATCTTATTTCGAGAATAATTAATATTATAATCAATTTGTTTTATGAGAATCAGTTTATATAGTCAGCATTAATTTGATATATTCTATCACATCAAAATATTACTCTTGTATAATAATTATATAATGTCTTACAACAGTTTTTGTTGAAAAATAAAACCAAGGAAAAGAAAATATCTACCATGTATAAACATATTTTTAGGATGAATCACGAAATTAGTATTGTTTAAAACGTTTTCTATCATTAATTTTATTTTTAAATATAAGCTATTTTTTTCTATTACATATCAGAATGATGGTGATACCTCGTTTCTTGGAGCTTTAGCACGAGATTATGATAATTTATTCTATGTTAATTAGTAACGCTATGCAAATATTAATTGATCGCGTGATCATGCTCGAAAAGCGTTTTATCAGATTCAAGTCTAGAAATCTGATTTTCCTGTCAATATCGTCTCTAATATGGTAGTTATTAAACGCATAAAGAATGAATTAATAATTTTTTCTAAATTTATTTCTCTGGCCTTTGAAATTTAGAAGTTTCTATTAATTCAACTTTCTATTAATCCAACTACATATACTATTTTGTAAATAAATCTATAGTTTCGGAATATTACTAAACAAATTGAACTAATATAACCTTGTTGATAAACAGTAATTAAAAGTTAAGCAATTCTTCATAAAAATTCAAATTTTGTTACTTTTACTTTCGGTGTATGCTTCTCCAATTTTTTTAAAAGTAAAATTCAAAGCATATAGTGCTACTCTTATAATTAGCACCTTACTAGTTTATGTGAAAGAGACGAGTTGCGACAGTATTGCGTTTGCTTTACAATTTCCTTTAAAGCACTGCAAATATATTTATATATTTGCAGTGCTTTAAATATATATTTAAATAAATATGCACGAATAAACTGCCACCGATGGTCTTGCCAATTTTTGATACATTTTTGTTCAAAACGAAATGCTAATAAAATTTTACAATACAAGAAAATTGTTGAAAATCAAAATTCAAGTTGTATAATCGCTTTGAATGAAATTTTCTCTTCCTTTCAATTATTTGTTTATTTTAAAGTTTTCGTGTTCTTTTGACAACCTTTAATATTCCTTAATGTAAAACAAAATACTAATTCAATTTGTTATATTTGTTTAGGGGTTTCTCAATCTTTTAGAGTGGCCAGATAATTTATGCAAATTTCATCATGAAATTTTTTGAATCATACTCTTTTCCAAATATATTTTATTTATCTCCTTACTCCATTTTTTTCTAACTACTCCTTTGACTTCGATGATGTTGCCCTTGAATCATGTCAGAAAAAAGTTGTTTATATTCGAAAACATTTTTTTTAATCAAAAATATAATTATGGCGTCAAAAAAAACATATGTTTGATTTGAACAAAATATTATTTGAATAAAAAAAATTTTTGTTTGAATCAAACTTTTTTCTGATTAAAAAAAATGTTTTTTCATATAAACAAATTTTCATATCGAATTAAGGAAAAGAGTTTAAAAAATAACTTTTTTAACTTGAAAATAAGTTTTCTCTGAGTGTGAATTCTGAGTCAAGAATATTTTTTATCATAAATTCTAGAATCATCTGTTTGATGATTCTTTTTTCCCCCAGTGGAACTTCTATTGAATGAAACTGACATCAACGTGTTCGAACTGGTAGGATATTTTGTCATCCAGATTTGCCCTATTTTCTTGAGTAGTTCGTCTGAAACTCACGTAATCAGCTTCCTAGATAGAAGATTATAGTAAAGCAATGGGATATTTTCTATTTGTATAACTCTTCAGGTACTCTTCTCTGGGTTGAGAAATTCAAGTGGAAGAATGCCTACGATTGGAAACAAGCCTCCAGAAAACCAGTAGCTATGAACATCATAATTTATGGAAACATTAAGATGTAATGAATTAATATAGAGCTGGCCACATGGTGAAATTCTTTTCCTTCTGCAAAAAAAAAAAAATTAAATAGATTGAGAATTCTGAATTCTAAGAATTACCATTTTTAGTAAGAAATTAATTTCCAATTGTTAATAAATTACCACCTACAAAAAATCAAATTAATTTTTCGCAGGTTTCAGCTGATAATTCTGCAACTACAAAGGCAACGAAAAATCTTACCAGCAATACTCATTAGCTAATTTCTCTAAGAAAAAAGTCGTTTTAGAGAAATCGAGAACTTTAATGATTTAAAGAGGAAGAAATGTAAAAGTAAACCGACCGAGTGAATAAATATTTGAATACCATGGATGCAAATGAACTTGAAGTTCTTTATGGATTTCTAATTTTTCAGTGAGAAGATCATGTCAAAAAAGATCAAAATTGAGGTTTTAATTTCTAAGAATCTTTATCTAGGGAATAATAGATAGAATCAATTTTTTGATCAGAATCAGTTTTATAAAAACTGAACAGTGTATCAGTCTCTTTTAAATGTTCTTTTCAAGCAAAACTGAACGGTTCGAGTTTAAAAAAGTCAATAAATGTCTCCAGTATTTATTTTTAATGTTCATTCACAATTTATGTAAATTTAGAATGTCTTCTTTCTCACCCACGCAACAAATTCCCACTTTTTTTGCTAGTGTCTGACAAAACATAAAAAAGAGACTGATATTTACTCGGGGTACTTTCTTAGTCGCTTTCTAAATATGTGCCATTCCTGTTCCGAGAGCTTCCCCTATATCGTTTTCACACGAGATCTTGCGCATATTTTTACAGCTATTATAAAAGCGCCGACCGGGTTGGACGTTAATCCTGCGAGTAATTTATGACATGTTGATTTCTCTCTCAGTATTCTGAATATTGTTTAAAAGTTTAAAAACAAGATTTTCTGTTCGTATATATTTGAATTTTCTTAACGAGTCTCATTAAATCGTGCATACAAAACTATCTTCAATATTTCCTTTACAAACAAGGACTTCTATAAAAGATTACCCAAATTACCTTCTTTTCCTTCAAAGCTCCTCATTCTCATCTTTCAAATGAAAATATCTTTCTCAATTTCAATTTTTCCTACTTCTCAATTTTAAAATTTTTGTTTCCTTTTTTATATTTCTTTCCTGATTCTTTAACTTGTTTCAGGCCTGCCAGCGACGTTCGAGATTGAAAAAAGTGGAAAAAGTGATCATTTTTTTCAAAAAGGTGACCAAAAAATTTTCAGTTAGATTTTCGAATTATCAATTATGAAATTGAGCAATTTTTAAATTTTCAACAAATCAAATTTCCAAAAAAAGTCTGCCACAATTCTCCAGAATCTCACAAAAATTCCTCTAAAATCTTACGACTCCTGTCTAGAATCTAAAAAATACTCTACAAATTTCTAGACTTTCAAAATCTTTAGAACTCTAAAATTTTACAATATCCTTCATGAAATCTTTTATAACTTTCGACAACCTTTTATAATTGTCTAGAATAACTATTTTTAATTTTTCAAATAATACTCAGTGGGGTATTATATTGACCCTCGATGAAAATAATCGTTGTCCAATTATTGTAAGGATAACACATATTTTTTAGTTTTCTTAGTTTTGTCCAAACATTACCAAAGATACTTAAGACTGTACTAAACCAAATTTTAAATAATTTCCTTATAAATTTAAACAACATTCGTACACTGCGTCCCTGTTAAAAAAATCTTTTATAAATGTTTTTTCCAGAATAAACATTAACCACTGATGAGGGCCACCATTTTTTTGAATTTTTTAGAGTCTTCCAGCGGCTTCCTAATTCTTCCAGTCTTCTAAAATCCACAAACATTTTACAGGACCTTCTAAGAAAATCTTCCAGGATCTTTTGAACTCTTACAGAGATATCCAGAATTGTTCAGTCTTCTGAAATCTTCTAAAATTTTCAAATACATACAAAAATTTATTATAATTTTCAAAAATATTCTACCTTTTTCAGAATCTTTTAGAATCCTCAAAAATCTTGCTTTCTAAGGGTTTTTGATGAGAACATGAAGTTCTCAAATCTTCTAGTCTCTTCCAGATTTTTTCTAAATTTTCAAAAAATCTATAAAATTCTAGACAGAGTTTGAAGACAATCTAGAAGTGTTTTTCAAGATTATATAGGAGTCTTTTGTAGATTTTAGAAGGTTCTAAATATCTACATGATTCTGCAGAATTCTGAAAATTCTAAAGTGCAGAATATTCTTGAGGATTCTAGAAGATTCTGGAACATACTAGCATATTTTGTGGAATATTAAAGAATTTTAGAATATTCTTTAAGATTTTTATAAGATTATTATATAGGAACCTAAAAAAATGTAAAAGATTGTATAAGAATCCCCAAGAATCTAAAAGATTGCAGAAGATTCTAGAACGGTCTCGAATATTTTGAAGAATTTTTAGAAATTTCAGATAAATTTTGAAGATTCTAAAAGATTTGAGAAATTTTGGGAGTCTTTTGTCGATTTTGAAGTATTCTAAAAGATTCTGGAGAATTCTGAAAACCTTTAGAAGATTCTAGAAGGATATGCAAGAGTTCAGAATTTTTAGAGGACTTTATAAGATTCTGGAACAGTTTATAATATTTTGAGAAATTTAAATAGATGATGAAAAAATGTTTGAAGAGTAAGAAGACTCTGAGAGATTCTGGATGATTATGAATCAGTCTGAAATTCTAGAGAATTCTAACAGATTCGAATTTTTTTTTGAAAATTATGAAAGATTTGAGAAGAATTTGGAGGGTTCTGGAAGACTATGGGATAGTGTAAAATTTTCTGAAGAATTTTAACAGATTTCAAAAAAGTTTTGAAGTCTTTTTAGGATGTTAGGAAATTTTGGTAGTCTTTTCTAGATTTTGGAGGATTTTTGAATTATAAACTTTTATAATGTGACAAACAAAGTCACATTTCAGCATGGAAATAAGTTTCATTGGAGAACGAAATTTAAAAAAAAATTATTTCTATTTCCAACGAAAAATGTGAGAAATGTAACCAAAATTTTTTAAAAAGTGAAAAAATGTAACCAAATTCACAAAAAGTGATTAAAATTGACCTCTTTTAAAAAAAAGTTACCAAACGTGAAAAAAGTGATTCGCTGGTAGACCTGATTGTTTCTTTATCTTTCTTGGATGCAAGATCTTCAGTAAAATACAATATTTTAAAAAACATTGTTTTTAAAAATATTTTATAATGTTTCAAGACTCAACTATTCCAAATGATAATTCCTTTCAGTTTTTTTTTCACGAAGCAACTGTGATGACAAACTCTTAGTTTGTCTAGTTTTTCAGTGAAACAAGATAGAAAGAGATGGAAAACGGTGGCGACTATTCCAAGAAGCGCGTGGTTCGGTATAATTACCGCAACTTTGTTTACATATTGGCTCAGTTACTGCGGGCGTGGGTGTTAAGACGGCATATGTGTAAACAGCAATAAAACATGTAGTGCGGTCGCCGGATAGGTAACCTCCTCCGTGAGTTCCAAGCCAAACGGGAGTTCTCTGAAAATCCATGGGCGGAGTCAGGGTAGACCGAGTCCTACCTCATGTCAAATTAGACACCCTTCATTAGTCGATTTTCGTTCACCAGATCTTAACTTTCAATTTGTGATAAGCTTCTCATCTAAAACAGAACTCAAAACGCAATCAGTGAATTAATTCATAAAGTGCTTGTAACAAACATAGTTTCTTATTAAAATTCAAATTAAAAATGTTCCTCTTCTTCTCAGTTGCGAGACTGAATCTTGAGTTTGGAGGGTGAAGATGGAAATTCAACTTCAGTGAATTTCAAATTCAGTGAAATTCAAAGTGAATTCTACTTTTTGAGGATAAAAACTTTTGGCAAAGTAAGAATTGATTTCGTTAAATACTGATGTATTTTTTTAGCAATTTCCTTATTTTTTATCTTTATGAATAGCTATAATAATTTGTGCACCTAATTAACGAACAAAATGTGAAATTTACACAATCAAATATTTTTTTAGAATTAATCATAATTTATTCGTATGACTTTTATCAGCTTATCATAAATTTATTCAAACGTCTATTTTTATCAACTAGTTTTCAGAGTTGAAAAATAGTTTATTTTTTCCAATAAATGCTTCGAATAAAAGAAACGATCTGATTTAAAAATGTCTTGCAAAATTCATTTTTGGAAACTAAGTTTTGAAATCTTCATGATGTAACTCTCAGTTTAAAGTTATGTATTAAAAAAGAACCATGATTCTGTCTGTTCCTTATCCTTTTAATCAGGGCTTTCAACTCGTGACTTTGGTTCAACTTTCACGTGTCACGACTGGGTCCTCTGCTAAAATTGTGTTTAAATTGAGCGTAATTGCATATTTTAAAGTTAATGCGCATTACAATTTTATTTTGTATGGTAATAAAGACATAATGTTTAATTGAAACTGCTCACCTAAAACTAAGTAAAGAAAAAAAGATATTAATATTGAATAAATATTTCATGTTTCCTTAAAAACATTCGCTTCTAAATACCTGGGTACTGTAGTATAAAAGAATAAATTAGTTCATCAAATATTTCTTCGTCTACATTATCGTTATAATAAAAGAGACTTAGCCATTCGAAAAAGAATTATCAAAATGTCAAATAAGTAGTTATTTCTAGAAAAAATAGATCACCATTCAATATAAAAGTGTGGTTCCATAAAACTGTAAGACAAATTCTTTTAATTCCCTCTAAATCACTAAAAATATTCTTAACATCAAAGAATAAATAAGAGGACCTTTTTAAACTCCTTATAATTTTCAACGAATTTCAGGAGAATTAAGTCGTCATGGAAGAAATTATTCCAATGATTTGTCCCTTGCAAAATTACTACAGTTTAAGTATGATGCCAGCGATAAGTTCGCAGACTCTCTCGAATCCAACGAGTTTATCCCATTTTACCTGGACTCTACCACTTCACAGATTTAAAAGTCATCCTAGATATGAGAAACCACCATACTCCTACATTGCTCTGATTGCAATGGCTATCAATTCTTCGCCGAGACAGAGATTAACCCTCTCAGGAATCTACAGATTTATTATGGACAGATTTCCTTATTATAGAGAAAATCGACAAGGGTGGCAGAATAGTATCAGACACAATCTGAGTCTAAATGACTGTTTTGTGAAAATCCCAAGAGACAAGACTTGTCTCAGTGAAGATGAACAGTGTGCTGGAAAAGGAAGCTACTGGACTCTAGATCCATCTGCGAGTGAAATGTTTGAACATGGAAATTACAGGAGAAGAAGAACGAGGAAGCAGAGAAGCTTTGCTGTTAGACAAGAACTCCAGAACCAAACTCGGTGCATTCTTCCGGTAAGATTTTCTAATTTATCTTCAATCTCTAGATAAAAATTTGTCTATTATTTAATCTGCAACCAAATTTTTAATTATAATGATGAAGGCCTATGAATTTATAAGATATGATATTTTAGAATATACAAGATTAGAATTTAAATGGTTAGAATTATTAAAACCTTTAGATAAAGAAAGCATCCTTTGAAAACTTTCAAATTTCTAAGCCTTCAATTTGTGACTATCGAATCTTAAAGGTTGAAAGACCGTTGAGACAAATTGAAAGACCCTTCAGAAGCTCCAATTTGAAAAAATTAAAATCTGTTTTTCAAAGCCTTTCAATCTAAACCGTTAAGGTGAGAAATCCTTCGAATTTAAAAAATATTAAATTTCTGCATTTAAGGTGAGTATCGAATTTCAAAAGTTCTCATGTAAAGAATGAATTTAAAAAAATGTAATTTGTAATTTGAATGTTTTCAAATTGGAACTTATCTAAAATCAAAGGATTTTCAATTTGAATACTTTTTGAATTTGACAGTCAAAAGTCGGACTATTCTTTTTATAAGTAAAATATTTTTTCCAGATATCAGAAGACTTCCTGAAACTACCTGGTTTCCCTGGCAAAATAAATAATTATGAAAGAGGTTGTACGGAAGAAAAGGAAGAGCCAACCTCTGTCCAACTTCCAGAACATTGCATTAAATCTTCCATGTTTACGATCGACAACATTTTGAGGAAATCTCCAGCTTCCGGAAGCTAACTACTCTCAGAAGAATCATGGGCGTGTAATGAGTACCTACATTTTCTCTCATAAGTCTCTTTCTGTTATTGAACATCGGGTATGTTACGTGTGTAACTCTGGGGAATGTCATTCTACCATTAAATTTGGCAGGAGGTTAGGTCGCCAAAAATACGAGAAATTCTGCTGCTTAAGACAGATTACGAGGATCCGCGCGCGGCTGTTTACTGGGGACTTTAACGACTCCGACGCCAGTTTCAATCACACATGTCGATGTTTGTTTCTTCAAAGGCGCGGTACGCGAGACTGAATTTTCAAACATCAGAAACGCCAAGTCAATACGATCTTCTCAGAATTTCAATAAATCAAGGCTCTTAAGATCCCTTCGGCGAAAATTTTGCAGCCTCAGATGCGGCGAATTCTTTCCCTTTTATCCAAACGCCCTGTGCCGATCATTCAATGGCTAAATTGTTGCGAGTCACTTTGAAAAAATAAGACAATTATTATCAGCCATGAACCTTCAGGTTCTCACTGTACTGTTTAAAAATAATTTCCACTCCCTTTTCCGTATTATGTACGTCATATTATGTAATATAAAATAATTCTAGTTTTTGTAAATGATTAATAAAGGAAACTTTAATGGCAAAATAACAATATTTATTTATTATAAAATCTAATGTAGATTTTGTGCGAATTGCTATTCCCTCGTCTGCCTGATAATTGAATATATTATTTTTCTATTTCTATTATACACACGACTCGTTTTGTAAATACTTAAGGCGACATATCTTAATTTTGCATTTCATCGCAATCTAATTCACATCGTAGAAACCGAAAAAATATAAAATACTGTTAAGTGTACATTTCTAATACGCAGAAAAAAATCAGAGTGTCAAATTGTATTAAAAAAGCAAACTGAATTTTGCATCTGCTTAAAAAATACCAGCACATATAAAAAATCTTTGGGTTTTTCTTATGGAATGCTGTTATTTTCTTAATCAGAAACCTTTCTTAACTTTTGTTTCTGAAACAAGTGTGCAAAATTGTGATGTTTGTTTTTTTTTTAGTATAGCGTACGAAAAAATTATCTAGAAATTATCTCTTGTGTTTCAGAATATAACAATAAATTATTGCTAAAAAAAAAAAACAGATTGCACAGAAGGAAATGCAGCGGCGTTTTCATCGACAGAAAAACTACTGCCCCCTTAATTTATACTTATTTGTACAAATATATAATGCTACTTTATGCTGTAAAACTTACAAATAATTATTATCCGCGCTTTCAGAGGTGTACTTACAGAAATGTTCATCGAGAAGATTTTCTAAGCATTAGGGTTTTTTTTCATCAATTCCAAATCTGCTGCCATCATTTCCTTTACGAGATCCTGAAAAGAAACTGTTGGCTCCCAGCCAAGTTTCTCTTTCGCTTTCGAAGCATCGCCCAGAAGCAAATCCTGAATGATTCAAGAAATTGCTTAAATTTTAAATAAAAGAACTGATTTGATAAAATCGAAGTTAAATAAAAGTAAATCTTACCACTTCAGTGGGCCGAAAATATTTCGGATTCACTCGAACCAGAACTTGTCCAGTTTTAGCGTCTTTTCCAACTTCATTGACACCCTCGCCCTCCCATTTAATCGAGCGGTCCACGTATTCAAATGCAGCTTCAATAAATTCTCTCACACTGTGCGTTTCTCCCGTAGCAATAACATAGTCTTCCGGAACCGTTTGTTGAAGCATGAGCCACATTGCCTGTAAATTCATTAGTTTAAAGATTTGCTAAAGCCATAAAAATTTGATGATAAATGTTAAAAATTGGAATATTTTAATTATTTTCAACTATCGGTACTGAATTGGTACTAAACGAAACTCATTTTCGTATTTTCTACCTTTACGTAATCTTTGGCGTGTCCCCAATCTCGTTTGGCATCCAAATGTCCGAGTTCAAGAGCCTCCTGCAATCCAAGATGAATTTTAGAAATGGATCTGGTGATTTTTCTTGTTACGAAGGTTTCGCCTCTTCGAGGGCTTTCGTGATTGAAAAGAATGCCATTACAGGCAAACATATTGTACGCTTCTCTGTAATTTACTACTATCCAAAAGCTGTAGAGTTTGGCGCAGGCTGTTAAAAATTTAATTTAAAATATTAATTTAATCTAATTCATTAATTGATCAAAGAGTTATAAAAAATATTTTCACTATGAAATTAAAAAAAAAACAGATTGTTTACCGTACGGAGAGCGAGGATAAAAAGGTGTTTTTTCATTTTGTGGTACTTCTGCCACTTTTCCATACAGTTCAGATGTCGACGCTTGATAAAATTTCACGGATTTTTCCAAACCACAGGTTTTTATAGCGTCTAGTAATCTTACTGTTCCAACTGCATCGACTTCGGCAGTGTATTCGCTTAGGTCGAAGCTGACCTAAAAATATGATAAAATAATTCATTTTTTCGGTTGACTTATTTTTAATAATTTCTAGAGTGTTTAATTTTCGTTAAACAAACTTTAACGTGACTTTGAGCAGCGAGGTTGTAGATTTCTGTTGGAAGGATCGAGGTAATAATTTTTACTAGACTGCTGGAATCAGTCATATCCCCATAGTGCAATTTCATTTTTTCTTGTCGATGGCATTTAGGATCAGCATACAAATGTTGGATTCGCGTGGTATTAAAAGAACTTGCTCTTCTAATAATTCCATGAACTTCGTATCCTTTCTCGATAAGAAATTCTGCCAGATAGGAACCATCCTAAAAATATCAAAATTTTTTAAATCATCGATTCGATTCGTAGACTCTGTATTATTCCTGTATGTTTTTCTTGTATCATCTTGTATCAAAACTTAAGAAGCGAAATAGTGCTTTTACAGCGTATAATAATTGCGTTTCTAGTAATAAAAAGAATTGAAATAGAACAGAATGTTCTATTTTTAAAAATGTTTAAATTATACATTTTTAAGCCATGATTCATAAAAAGAATAAAATATAATTATTTTTCTACATTTTAAAAGCATATTATCTAATATATTTTGTTAAATGTTTATCATATTATTTTTTCAATAATTGAACAAATTCCGGTGTTCAGCAGAGTCGACGATAATGTAAACCAATAAACAAAAGCAACAAACAATTGATATTTGAATTACACCCGCCCACTGGAAACTTGACACGTCAATAATTTTTGTCTTTAAAAAAATGCTTACCTGACCAGTAATTCCTGTGATAAGTGCCACGCGTCTGTCAATAGTTGCTGCCATTTCAGATGCAAGAAAATCCAATTTATATTTTAATATAAGTTTAGAACCAACTTGAAAAGCAGATACTAGACGAACAATGAGTCAACTGCAATGTATGTATTACTGTTTGTAATCGAGCATCGGGATCAGAGTTTCAACCGCCGTAACAATCAAAACTGTCAAAACGTGAGTGCCGGTCGGTTGTTGTTTTATCACACTTTGTTGTTAGGTTATGTTTTTTTATTTACGCATGCGCAACAATAATTTGTTTCAAAATTTTGTCAACTGGGGACAGCACTTGAATGTACATTTTTTGCGCGAAATTCAAACTCAAGTTTTATTGTGTTAAAAAACAATAATAAAAGCTGATGTTTTTATAAAAATGTAAACAAAATTAATTAAACTAACCTCAAAATTAACTAGATTTATTTTTATTATTTATTACAATAATATCGCATGTGCAATTTACATTCCCCATTTTCCTTTTCACTAGAATTTCACTAAGGTATGGAGAATTTGATTCGTGGAATAGTAACTAGTTCTCGGAAATTGGAAAATGTCAGCTGATTTTGACAGTCAACCAATTGTCAATTGTTACATATCTATCTTGATTCTTCTATTTTTCCCTGAAACTTGTCAGAAATATCTTTAATTTTCAAGTTTCAGAAATACTTCTGTAATTTTTACTATTTGTGTGATAAAAATAACATTTTTGTGCTCCAGAAAATAGTGATTATACACATTTAATGATACTTTGAGCTTTGGATTTATGTATTGTGTAAGATCTCTTGAAAATATAGTTGACATAACTGTAACAGTGTAATTATAAAGAAATGAATGGGAGATTATAAAACTAAATTTGAAGATAGATTTCGTGGATATTGAACAATGGCAAATAAAAGATAACATGGCATTTTACACACTTATTCTCTGAGCACATAAAGTTCGAAAAACGAGACAAAATATAACCTTCGTGAGAGAAAAAAAAAATTGTAAACCAATATACCGAGCATGGAGAACTGTGGGCGGCAGCACGCAATTCGATACTCTTAAATAATAGACTCGTAAGTAGAAACTTGGCTTTTTAAAATAAATAAGTCATAAAAAAAGATTATTAAATTTATGTATTTTTTATAATAATAATTTATTCTTTTTATTAAACGGCAGTTTTTTAGTCATATTACATTATTTTATGACCATAATCTCAAGTGCAAACTAGTTTTTGAAGGTTATGTCCATATCTCAATAATTGCGATCAATTGACCTTCGACTCTCGTAAATTCCCAATTTCATTTAATTGATAGTATGTCGATCATAGAACACATTGTAAAGTACTAAATTTATTTTATTTCGTTTAGTGCAAAGATATTGGTAGGTGTGTTTTTGTTTAATCTTTATTTCATAATTCTCCTTTGCTTTGCAGTATAAATATTCCATTTATTAAACAATTTTTAAATTAAGTTATTCATGCATTCAATTTATCTTGATTTTTTTTACAGATAAAAAGTTGAATGCGGCAGATTTTTCCAGTAATAAACTTCTACGATCATGTTGGAGAATATTGACAGGGATTTAGTGCCTATCAAAGCTCATTATTTTCTTTACAATGCAGGTATGAAGTTTCTCTTTGTATTTTATTTGATGCATTTAATTTAAATTGTTTTATAATTCATAATGTCACAATTTATCTCTAGGTTTTTATTTCTGTTTAACTTAATAATGAGACAAATTTTTTCAATGGAAAATATTTGATATTCCTTTATTTTTACAGCTACTGGGTGCATTGTGCCCTTTCTGCCGACAATCGCGAAGCAGTTGGGATTCTCCGGATTTCTGGTGGGCACAGTTTACACAATATTGCCGATCTCCGGGTTAATTGCAAAACCTCTGTTTGGAAGTCTCGCTGATAAGTACAAGCTTCACAAATCCTTTTTCCTATTTTTCCAAGCCTTCCTAGCCATTAGTTTTTTCACAATGTACTTCATTCCCGAAGTTATCACAACAGCAGACGTCAAATTAAGGTGCGATAGGTCAATAGCTTTTTTAGAAATTTGTCCTCAGAAGACATTTTCATCAGAAATCCTCGAGAAAGTTACCACTTCGAACAAATCAGAGGGAGACTGCCAGGTATTTACATTTCTCGAGATCTAAATTCAATCTCTTAGCTTATTTAACTGATAAATTTTCCTCAGGTCTCTTGTCAAAGTTTAACGAAAATTAACGATACTGTCTGTACTCATTGGCATCTTTGTAATCCTGAAGGGGTGCCTTTCAACTTCACTGCACAATATAATATGTACCACGATTTACAGGTAAAATTTATTTATTTATACTAAATTCGTGCTCCAGATTTCATTAGTATATTGATTAAATATTAATTATTTATCTACTTTAGTCAGAAAATTGTGTAAATGTAAAAGTGGAAAATGCAGTTTTTCCGGATGGTAGTTCCACTGGACGCCTTTGCGAAACTCGTGTGTCAACATCTTGTAGAATCAGCTGTTCTAAATATCCACCTATGGATAATTTATTACGCCAAACACAAAATTCCAGCAGCTTCTCGCAGAGCTCTACGTATCAGTTTCATGTATTTTTATGGGCTTCTATCACCAGCTGGGTTGGAATGGCTGTTGTCGTTAGCATAGGAGATGCCATTTGTTTCAATCTCCTCGGTGAGTTTTTTCTTTTAAATTACTAGTTTGACAAATTCGAAATTTAAAATATGTACTTTGATTTTGGAAAGCATTTCAAATATTGTATTCGAAAATGACTTTGTGTAATTTATTAATCCTGTACCACAATTTCAGGCGAAGACAAAAGAAAGGAATACGGCAAGCAAAAAATGTGGGGCAGTATAGGATTCGGAATATTTGGCATAAGCGCCGGATACTTAGTAGACATTTTCAGTCGAGGAGAAACTCAAAAAGACTACACTTGCATATTTTATATCATGCTGATCGCGATGATATTTGATATTGTTGTCTCAGCAACTCTCAGAAAAGTACTTACAATTTAAAATTCATTCTCTTGAAAAATATTTCAGATTCTTTTAAATTTAAATTATTTAAATTTTCCATCGTAGCAATAATTTACATTATTTTTATTAACAGTGCTGTAAATGCTGTATAATTATCATCAATATCATTTTAGAAAAATCCAGAATCTGGAGAAAATGAGCCATCAGTTCTCTGGGAACTTTGGTCTCTTGCAAGAGAAGGCAGAATCCTAGTTTTTGCATTTTGGTGCATAGGATCTGGTATGTGTACTGGAGTTGTTTGGAACTTCCTTTTATGGTACACCGAGGAGTTGGTTCCTCCTGGAACACTCTGGTTAAAAACCTTACAAGGTCTTCTTATCGGCGTTCAAAGCTTCTTAGGCGAACTACCTTTCAATTTTATATCAGGAGCTGTCTTAAGAAAACTGGGTCATATCAACGTTATGAGTCTTGTATTGCTTGTGTATGCAATAAGGTTCGTAGAAACTAATAGAGTTATATTGATAGTACAAGTAAAAATTCAAAACTTGTGTCTGAAGACAGATGTCTCTGACTCTCTTTCAGATTCATGACTTACAGTATGATTTCTAATGCCTGGTGGCTTATTTTGCTCGAAGTACTTCACGGACCTTCTTTCGGTCTCTGCTGGCCAACTATGGTTTCTTATGGTGACAAAGTAGCACCATCAGGAACCAAAGCTACAATTCAGGGAGTAGTTGGCGCTGTATTTGAAGGCGTTGGTAAAATGAAATTTTATTAAATTCTCTGCAATTTTCGTCTCTTGAATTTCATTTCAACAAATCAACATTATCGAGCATTCAAATAATTTTGTTTCAGGTGTATCAGCCGGCAGTTTACTATGCGGATACTTAATGGATGAATACAACGGAGTCGTGACATTCCGAGTATTTTCGGTCGGGGCTCTTATTTGGCTGACGATTTACTGGGTTTTGCAATTGCTGCTCCGAAAAGCCAAAGCCTATCCTTTACAACAGGGCCATAGTCGTGAGTAAATGCGATTAAGGTGCATGATCTTATTTGCACTGCATCCAGGTATTTTATTGCAATGCATCCCAAATTTTTCTACGTCTTTATTCTCTTTTTTAGTTGCGATAAATTGTCTTTTTTCAAAATTGTAATTCAACTTTTTTTTTCTTTCAGACTTGGCCAGCTACGCTCCACCCGATGATGCGATTCTCATGACGATGAGTCAGGAACTCCAGACTTATTAATACAGTTACTGCATCAAGCGAAGCAACAAAAGACCAAAGTCGTTATATCAACTTTTTAAAACTAATACTCTCGCGAGAGAAGCTTTTAACTGTCGTTTGCCATATGTTTCATTTCATTGTTTATATAGTCTTTCAGAAATTTGAGAGTAATTTACAACCGATGTACAAATGTGATTTGTCCGCGCTCACGTGTGATATCAAACATTTTTTTTATCGTTCAGTATTATACACGAATTTTAATCATCTACGTTCCAAATACATTGTTTTTATACTACAGCTTGAGTATATTTTCGAATAATTTTATTAATTTATAAGTAGGAGTAACTTTAAGTTTGAAACGAGGAAGTGATTACTTGGCTTTTTAGTGAATATCAAGGACTTCAAAAGATTACAGAAAATTTTAAAACATTTCACAATGTTCTAAATATCTCAAGAGATTGGAAACGAAATATTTTACAAATGACAAAGATTTTTAGGAGCCCTCAGTTTGGAACTGGGAGGGAATGGAAATTCAGTGTTTTGAAAAAGCAGTTTTAAGATTGCTCACAAAATATTTCAACTTTTATTCAGAGTGAATTCGTCGTAAAGAAGCTGCCGATCGAAAAGTGGAAACGAATAGCCGCACTTCTCCACCCAGTGATCGCGATCATGCAACATTTAAATTTTATTAAATCATGATTATTAGCCTATTGATTAAAAGCTACTAATTACTTTTTTCCGAATCCGCGTCGTGTTCTCGAAAAAAAGAACAGCCAACGCGAATACGAAATAAATTTACAATATTGTTCATTTCATTGATATTGATTTTTATTTTATCGATGATGTTGATTCGTCCTCGTCGGAGTCGTGACTTGATTGGCAGGTGGTTCTAGAATGGCGTGTAAATTCGATATTTCACCTGCAGAATCACAACAATCGTTCATTACAATCCCCGAGTTGGATTGATTGAATGCGAGATTTCCTTCGCTGGAAGATGCCAGACTGGCCGATAATGATGGAGAATGTTCCTTATTTGAGGCTGGAGAAGCCAAATTAGCTACTGAGTCAGTGCGAGAAGATGCAGCTTCGAGTTTGCCATGAAGTTCAAGGACTCGACCCTCCAGCAACAGAATTATCTCCTTCTGAGCCTTATATTTGGACTCGACAGCGTAGAGCTCTGATTCGTGTCTCTCTTTTGCTTCAAGTAAAAGCCGCTGCTGATCGATTAGTTGACTTTCCTTTCGAGCTTCTTTGTTCTCCAACTCTCCCAAACGACTCCGAAACGTCTCGACGAGAGCCTTTCCACTTTCTACTTGCTTCCGTAGTGCTACAGAGAGAATATTAACCTCAATACTGGTATTTGACTCATTTTTAATTTAATATTCTCAGATTTTATTTTCTTACTTTGTAACTCTTCTGCATAGGATCGCTGGAGCATTTCCACTGCCTCTTCTTTAGCCTCTTTTGTCGTGTAAACATCTGTGCGTTCTTGCTGGATCCGCATTTGTGCCTGAAGAATAAATTTAAATTGAATCAATTCTAGTGGCAAATTTTTAGAAATTATCAGAGAATATTTTGGATGTTCACCTCTCTGAAAAGCAGAAACCTTTTCTGTATAGTACTGAATTTCTTTTTCAGCTCTTCCGTGTGATTTGCAGCTATAAGAGCTTCCCTGAGTTGGTGACCCGCGTCAAATAAATCAGCCTCAAGAGACTGCATTCGTCGCTCGCCTTCTGAGACCTTTTTTCTTTCACATTTTATTTCGATTTCCAAACTTTCTACTCGGTCTGTTAGCGTTTGGATCTGGTTTTGATCTTCTACGCTCTAGAAATTATAAGAAACATGATCAATTTTCTATTCAAGGTTATAAGTATGTAACTGGAAAAAAATTAATAAATAACATTAACCTTGGTTTGCCAATGTCGCAAGGTTTTGGAATAGATGTCTTCAGCCAACCGTGCATCCGTTTTGCTCCGTTCGAGTTCTATTCTTAAAAGTTCGTTTTCTTTTTCTAGCAGGCCCAGGCGATTATTCTACAGAAAATTAAAATTTATAGTTAAATTTAAATTGTCATTAATAAAAATTATAAAAATACTTACCAATGCGACCGTATGTTCTTCTAAAACTCGCGAGTCTCTCAGCTTTCCGAGAAGTCGCCGATTGCGCTCGGCATGAACTTCTCTGCGCTGTCTTTCAAACTGAAGCTGCATTTGCATGAGTTGCAATTGCTGATTCGCATAATCCTGATCCAAGCCATCTTCTTCCACATTTTCATCCCCTGTGTCATCTTCGCCGCCCTTCTTCCTTAGCTTTCCTTTGGGCATATTAGACCCTGTATTTCATTAAAATGATTATGAAAATAATTAACAGAATTGTTTAAATGTAAATCAATTTGTATACTAACTTAGTCTACTGTGATCGCTAAAGCTACTCGTACGAGCACAAGTCTCGACGTAGCGATCCAGGAAAGTTGTAGGAGACAATCTTGATTCTGAATTCGACGTCTCTTGATTGCAAGGATTTAATATGTCCTTAAGTAGGTGCTCATACGGAACGAAATCCACAGTCTGGGTTCCAATCTCCTCTGTTTTTTTCAATCTGCTTACATTTTGTTCGGCACAATCTACCTTCTCTTCATTTTTCACCCCAGAATCTTCTTCGGGAGTCTGGGACTGTGAAACGGGGTAAAATCTTTGGACGCTGGTATTCTTTCCGAAATCGTTCATTTGCAACCTACGCTCCAAATATTTCGATGCACTATTTTTGCCGCTCCTCGCACTCACAATTTCTAAAATCTGCAGAGTTTAATTAAATTTTTATACTGTATTTAGTTTTCATATCTAATTTAGATTTTATATATTTTTTTCTAATACCAACCTCTTGATCCTCTTGCCACGAATCATTTTTTCCATTTTGGCTAATATCAATTTCAGATAATTTTTCTACTATGTTCGAGACATTCTTCGACCTTGAAAAATTTAATCTATCGGATTCCAGCTTCTCGAGTTTTTGTGAGAGAATCGAGGAAGCATTCAAACCACCGTCTCCAGCTCCGGACATATAATTGAAAGAAGAAATTACTGAATTCGGAGTAGACGGCCTAGAATTCACCCCCAACACACCATTTCCGAAGGCACCCAAAGCTCTCACTGCAGAAGAACCTATCGGTTGCCTCGATGGAGTCTGTCTCGAATCCTGCAAAAGAAACTTCATTAACTACTCCAGAAAATAAATCCAGCTTTTTCAGAATACTTTAAATAAAAAACCTAGAATAAAATTCGTTTAAGAAAAATACCTTAACAGGTGTGGTTTCTGGGGTGGCTTCGACAGCGGCTTCGGGAGGCGAGGTTCTGCTTTTGTTGCCTGGAGTCGAAGGTGTTGACCTAATTTCATGAGGTTGTGTCTGCAAAGGTGGAGGACTATGAGGAGGTATTACCATACTTGGAGACCAAAAAGTGTCATCATCTCCAAGAATATCACTTTCAGAATAATGATAATCTGAAACCAATGGGAATAAATGAGTTTCATACAAGGAGATAAGAGAGAAACTTCTTTTATAAACTTCTTCTTTATAAAATCACCTGGATTTGGAGTACAGCGAGGATTCATTGGAGGCGCGACGATCTCCTCTCGATTCCTATCTAAAGTAAATCTCCCACATTCTGCTACGACGTCGTGATGTTCCATTTTCTTCCACCTGAAATTAATTTGTAATTTAATCTATTCAACAGAGAAATAACATTTGCCTCTTTTAAGTAAAAGTTCTGGAAAATTACCTTTGTGAAGAAATTTCCGCGTCCTTGGACATGGTTACTAAAAGTGGATGCATTCTTACAGATTCCAGCATCGGTTTCACAGTGTAAATAAATATCGAATCTTGATCTCGTTGATATTGCTGCCTCAGATAGGTGACAAAATTGCACGGATACATAGCGTAAAGTCTGTGAAAAAGGCTGTAGAGTCCCACCTAAAATTTGCAAAAAAGAAATCAATTAAATTAATTAAGTCAAATTAAATTAGTCAATTCAACTGGAGTAGTTTCTAAATTAATTTAGTGCCTAAATTACCTGCAAGTGCAAAAGGTAAAATTTGTCCTTGTCGCCGAAAGTCGAGGTTGAGGAGGAAGAAAGTTGTGTAGTTTGATTGTAATAAAAAGAGACCAAGCGGGCGAAAACCTCGAAAATTTCGTGGAGATGTGGTCCAAGAACTACTGGCAACATTGGTAACAGTGTCACTAATAAGAGAAGCGCGCTCATTAAAGATAACATGTCTCCCTCCATCTGGAAAAAATATTTTTGTTATTTTCTCTCTTCAATATCTTACTATTATCACTATATTAATTTAACTTATAATACTAGAAAGCTCGGATAAAATCTAGATCACCTTCAGCAATTTAAGAAGTTCTTTGAAGAGTGAATGATTGGCAAGTTTGTAAAGCCAGGTGGGTTGTCGCCGTGCTACATGGCCCAGGAGTGTAAGAGTTTGAATTTTTTGACCATGACTGCTAGGTTTGGCGAGAGCTTCCGTTAGTCTATCCAGCAAGTGTTTGTCATGTGGCTCTCGAACGCCCGCTAATACCTCAGTGGCCCTAACCGAATTTGTTGCAAGGTAATAGTCAAAGAGTCCATTCACTAACCAGTTGTCTTTTGCTGCAGAAATAAAACAAAAAGTGAGTTAGTTTCTTATAGGCTTAAAGGTTTAAACTTGAATCATAATTCTATCAATGAAACTTTTTTCTTTTTCAGAATTTAAGCTGAAAGGACCTGGAAATAAGTCTATGAAATTCTTTAACTGTAGAAAGAAATGCTACTCTAATTTTGGGAAATAGGTTGAGTTGTTTTCAAATTTTTTGGAGACAATTATTACAAACGAAAACTGAACTTACTCGATAAGAAGTGGTCATGAAAGACCTTTTTGGTTTCATCTACTTCGCAAGGCTTGTTGGACTCAAGAAGAGAAAAAAGTTCTCCAACACCGATTGTGTTAATATTCATACCGAAGCCGAAATTCTAACTGCCAAAGTTTACTAATGTGGTTCAATCATCAGACAATGGTTAGCGAGAGATTTTTGGCGGGCAGATTTAATTTTCTTGTATCCATTGGACCCGCTTTAGATGGACAATCAAAGCTGAACTCAACCCTGAATTAAGAAAGAAACTTATTTAAAACTCAATCTAAGGCTCAATAACATAGTCTAAAACTCTAAACAATAAAAAATAAATAGTAATTATTCTATTACAATAATCGAGTTTATATTATAGCTGGATAAAAATGTATTGTTTCTTGTATTTTTTGGAGCTCTTATACTTTAAAGCAAATAAATATTACGAAAATAACAAACAACTAATTAATTAAAGGATAAAATTTAAATTATCATTTAATGTTACACCTTCTAAAGTAGGAAATATTTTTAAATGGTTTTTACTTCGCAAAAGCCAGGGCTAATATCATTTAGACGCTACTAATGATCTGTAATTATTAAGATAACACTAACTATCAAAACTATTTTACGTTTTGATAGTTAATTTTGTCTTTAAGAGTTTAGTTTTTTATCATTCATCTCACCAATATTTTAAACTTTTAACTCAAGTAAGACGAAATTTACAACTATAATTTTATTTAAGTGAACTTTTATTTTATTTAACTGCTCTTAAGTTTAAACAATCAACTTAATCATCTTTGGCTCCAATCTTTTAATTCAAAAAAGAAATGAACCAAAATTATCCAAGGCTATGAAAGTTAATCCTAAAGATTTTCTCATATCTTTTAAAATCAGTAAGACATTAAATCATTCAGCTGTCATTTAAATACAAAAGTAAGAATCTGCAAAAACCTGACAAAATTAGTTCTACTCTTCACAAAATCAGAAATGAGTCGCAGTATTTTTAAACAAGAAATTTGAACTCATCAAAGCCATAACGAGAAATTAAATGCCACAATAATTAAACAATTTAAGCAGAATTATATTAAAACTACCATCTTGAAACAAAATACAGTACCTAACAATATAAAACCACTAAAACAGCAGACACTAAAAAATGACAATTATAAAGTCACATAAGTAAAGCTGATGCTATTTTAGAACTCCACTAATTACTTTTTGAATGTTTGTGTTTTACAACCCAAAAATTTTTAATGAACAGGTGAATTGATCACTGCAGAGGGGTTGTTCACAGGGGTGATAAAAATTGAGTTTCACAGATGATCAGGATAAAAAAACCGATCATTATTTACGTCAGGTTGCTGCCTGTTCAAGTCGGTCCGATTATGTACTTTAATTGACAGCAGGGATTTGGCATACCGCATAAAAAATTGTTGATTGTTAGTGGTGTGACCATGAAGAGTACACTTGGAGTTCGAGATTATTTTTTTATCTATCCAAATTAGACTCTTATGTGGATTAAATAATCGCGAAATCAGGGCTCTTTAAATTTGATCAAGAGAGAAATAATAAAAAAACTTACCCGAGGTTCATCGAAGTGTCGTTGGGACAGACTTCCGAGTTTCCACAAGGTCTATGGCGATGGAAGAACTCCACTTGGATTTCGGAGCTACCAAAAACGCCATCACCGTCGGGTATTTAATTACTCAGTCGGTTAGACAGATTCCCGTTTATCAACCAAGTTTTAAAAAAATTTTAATATTCCCGCGTTTTTCTAAAATTTAGTTTTCCAAAAAATGTAGATTTTGTTCAGTAGAAAAACTGCCTATCGATCATTTTTATAGAGTTTCGGTTTCTTTGTGGTTTTAATAATTCAGATAAAATTGACCTTAAAAATTTACCAAATATAAAAGATAAAAATACAAGGCAGAATATACATAATTTCACAAAATGTATATATTTTTCAAAAGTAGGTAGCAAATAAAAGTTAAGTCTCACATAATACATTCAAATATAAGTTATCAATATTTCACCTATCCACACACACACACACACACACACACACACACACACCTACATACACGCGCGCGTACATACTGACCAACTGGCTCGAGGTGATTGCACAACTTATCTCACAAAGTCAATCGATAAAAAATTGTAATTTTACAATTAATAACGACGTGGTAAATTAACATAAAAAATATCATGGTTTTTACCTTTGTTCTCGGTTGGCGATATATTATTTGAGAGTATAAAAAAAGATGGATGAAATATTTAGACGTCAATCTACTACAGATCTGATATCTTCGAGATTCTTTTAAAGTTTAAAATATTAAATATGGAGCAATAGTTCCTTAGAGTCACTTTAAATAAATTACAGATTTACACTTATCACATCACATAGTGGATTTTATCGAGGCTTACTTTTACAACTGAAAAGGCACAGCAATAACATTGAGGGTCCATCAACCATGAGTGGATTAGAATCTTTACGTATACCGAAACTTAAGTCGAAAACACTTCTTTGCATAACCCGAAGTGCTGTGTCAGCTGGGTAAATCTTCCTCGATTTGGATCTGTTAAACAAATAACAATTCATTTGATAATATTACACTACTTATGCCTGGCCTAATTACTTGCAATTCATATACATTAATTAAAAATTGAAAAACTTACTTCGGATAGAATTGCCCAGTTTTCACTTTCACTGTGAACAGTCAAGCGCAATACTGCCACTTTTCCCAACTTTCTGTCGACAGAGCCACGAGCAATTCCAAATGTGTCGAACTTTCCTATAATAATGTATCCATCCTCTGTTACGTTATTATTATTCCTATTGAGGGCAGCCAGAGACTCAGGCAGAATTTCAACTGTTGTGTTGTAAAATTTATCGGACGGATGTTCAGGATTTCCACTTCGAAATAAATACCTGATGAAAGAAATTCGTTCATTAGGCACTTTTCTCTGATTAATAATAGAGCAACTGATTACAAAAATGAGAGGATGTCGATAGTTACTTCTTTATAAAAATAGGATGGGTAAACTTGAATTTCAAGTGATCGCCAGGCTGTGGTAAAAGTCCCCAGAAGAACGATTCACCCTTGTAAGCCTTATGCAATGTGTACTGTTTGTAAGGTTTGATTTGGGTCTCGACTGTCGCATCTGGATTTACGTGCGAGTAGAAAAGAGTTATCTTTCCAAATTGCTTGTCCTGCAAACATATTATTTAAAATTATGACTCAGTATTTAATAGACTAAAACGAAAAATTAAACAGAATTGATGAGCTAAAAAATCAATTTTATACCTTCAATTTCTGAACTTTTCCTTTTAAGGAGGAGTGAGTACCGATGTGTTGAAATAACGAAGGTTTATAGTGAATCCACAACTGGGCTTTAGCCATTTTACAATGTTTCTGAAAGAAAAAAACGTTTGAAATAATTTTTTATTTCTCCAAGTTAAACTTATTTGTTTGGACGACTAAGAACCATTCGTGATCGAAAAATGAATTTTCTGAATAGTACCAAAATCTGAAGCATTGATAAAAATTTAAAAGAATCCATTTATGATTTAAGACTTACAGCATCCATATCGAGACTGCAAATTTTTGTCGATATTAAATGATCCAATAGCCAGTCGACAGGTTTGTCGTTATGGAACATGAGGAAAAACTGAACCAGCCAAGGTAATTCGGCGCATTTGAAAAGTTTTCCTACAAAAAGATTGGAAGAATAATTAATAATCCAAATCTTATATTAATTAAAATAGATATTATTATAAAAAGAAACTCACCGATGAATCCCAGTTGGCAAAAGTCCAACACAAACCAGTTTTCTCTCGCACCAACTTTCTGCAGAGCAAAGGACTTCATCGTCGAGATGAAATTTTTCTTTGCCAAGATATCGTCTTCTAACTGTACGTAGAATGTACCCCTTTTTTGGGCGTACGACATGAGGAATGCAAAATCCAAATTTTGCTTCGATCTCCAAACCACGCGTTGATGATCGTCGCCAAGGGTATCTCTTAATTTTGATAAATCGGGGTAGTAAGTAGACGAAGGAGATATTACATCTATTACTCCAGCATCACATTCCTCTGGAAACCTAAAATTAGATAATTTTATTAGAAGTTCCTTTTTTATGCAGATAAAGCATTTAGGAAGGGAATCTTTTTTACTTACTGTACTTCAATTTGCTTCGCAATGTAAGAAACGTAGTCGATATCAACCTGTAACAAACCATTCAGATGTTCTCTTAATAATAACCTTAAATAAAATTGATTGGAAATAAATTAAATCAAAATTCGAATGCTCTAACATTAAACTGCCTCCAGATTTTGGAAGTGCCCACGTATTTTATCAAAAATTGAAAAAATCCAAATTTGAACGCTTTAAATGTTGAAAGCATTTGGTGATTTATCGATATCGTCTATATTGATTATGTATACCTTCTAGCATATTTGTGTATAATCTAAACGATTAGGAGAAATATTTAAAGAATAAAAGGATCAAGATTCCAGGACTTTTCCAAGATTTCCAAGTACATACAAAAATAAATTCAAAAACTATTCTAAAATTCCCAGCATTTTTAAGACTTTTTTAGGGTTTCGTTTGCAAAATGTATAATAATAGAGAACATCACATAAAAAACACTCATACGAAAACTTAGATAAATATTTATTTCTTGGTTTTGCATACGAAACCTTGTTTGCTTCTCGAACTGATTTTCCATACTTATGACAATGACACTAGACATGAAATCTAAAACATTCTATCTGTGCATAAATAACTTTTATAAGATAAACTTCTTTAAAAAACCTACCTCAGCGACTAAAACTACAATAAGTGTATCAGCAGTCTCGACTGGAGTCATGCAATCTAGCAAGTTCTTCAGTGTTGCTAGCAAATAACTTTGTACCTCTCGTTTAACAGTTGGAACTCCCAGAACCATGCTTACACCAGATCGTCCTTTACTCTGAACAAAAGCAGGTCTCAAACTATTTGGATCGTTTAAAAAATGAGGCAGGAAATTGTAAATTGACGGTAGTTTTATGCTTGTGATGTTTGGCATGCTGGTATTCATGTAAAACTGAAAATCCGGCAGGATGTGATTGTTCTCAGACAATTGGACCAATTGATGAGTTAGTAGTTGAATTTCTTCTTGACTGCTGATGTATTTAGAATGGAGGTGCTCCAATTTTACCTGCAATTCTGCTATACTGTTTTGCAATAGTACTTCGTCTTGCACATCGGGCGAGGACAAAAAGTTCAAGATCCATGGCACTAATATTATGCAGAGTATTATTAAAAAGCGTCGTTTTGTTGGTGACGAAAGGATTACATGGGTCATCATCTTTATCAACAAACCCTACATGATGACAACACCCCTCAGTCGCGAATACTTATTATCTCGTAATTCTTACAGATAATTTTCAAGCATAATTTTTTATCGATGCGACGTGTAAGGTTGAGACTCTGGACCTCCCTCTGGAATTTATTTAAATAATTTCATTTCATTAATTCCTTTTTTAAATTTAGTTTTAAAGAAAAATTGAATCAGTGGAAATCTCTTCCAAATTAAGAAAATAAATAAGTAAGCAATAAATTCATACAATAATTTACTCCAAAAAGAAAAGAAACCTACAATTTTATAAATAGAAATAAAAACGGTCGAACTAGGATACGTGATGAAATAAAAAAACATTAAATACTTGTAAGATTAACCTTTTTCTGTGAAAAAAAACTGACATACGACTAAAACGAGAGTTTAGATAGTACATTAAATACTTGTTATCAATTATTATCGCTAATATTCTCTACACTTGAGATTAGAAATATATAGGTATCTATCAATTATCATTATAGATTTAAGTGAATATTAAAAGTGACAAATATGTTTAGAGAATTGATTAATACATATTAAATTATGCGAACCTGAGAGTTGAAGAGACCGAAATTGAGTGAAGATTCATGTGAAATGGAATTCTTTCCCTCACCTAACTTATTCCTTGATCATAAAAGAAAAGAACTGTACCAAACGTGCAAGCTGTTTCATATCAATTTCATAACATGGTGACAATTACTGAAAGATTAGTTCACTTTTCTTAGAATTAATACTTATCAAGTTTGATAAATTCATTGGACGTGTGAATTTCTTATTTGCTGGCAAGTTGAAAGTTGTGATCTTCGATTATTTACACAATGAATTTAAAACTAAAAAAGTAAACATAACCAAGAAACTTCGTTGATCTGAGTGGAATGAAGGAAGTAAGATGTTTTTTTAGGTTTAAAAATGGGTTTCAAAGGCAACTTATGTCACAAATAGTTTCACAGAATTGTAATAAATGGTGTAAATAGCTCTGCCTGCTTCCTATTATGTACTATATGTGAAGTCTCAGTAATTATTTTTATTACTTCGCAGCTTCGCACACTATTTGCTAATCCTGTTATTAATACATACACATTATGTACGGTCACTGTTCTATTCAATCTGCATTGCAAATTATTGGAATTTTCAGCTATAATTTTCTCCCTTCAACTTATATGTGTACATACACGACATGCACCCAATGTAAATAAAAAATATGTCGTCTGCAACATGAAAAGTCATGCGCGTGCGTGCGGGTAAATATAAACATTTAAAAATTGTTATTGATTTTACAAAGGAAAATCAAAGAAATTTATCTGACACTCTTTTCACTGTGTGAATAATTTAACCCGTAGTCGTCTCGCCTTTTCTGGCGTATTTTTTAACTTTAATATAGTGCAATACAATTGTCAGAATCTCAGGAATACGTATACCTATTAAATGCACCCGTATTTTCTTCTAATTTTCAAGGCCTTCCCTCTTCCCAAACTTTATTCCCCTTTACAGGAGCCTAGGTTGTTTAGAATGTTTAAAAAATTGCAATGTTTTTAATTTTCCGAGTAACTTTAGATTTTCAAAATTTTTTAACTTTTCATTTTAAACAATTTTAATTATTAATTGCTCACTTTATACATTACAAAGTTTTAAGAAAAGGAATATTTATTTTATAAAAGGTGATATAGAAGTAGTTTAAAATGATAGAACATAGCAATTAATTCTAGTTTCAGGCTTTTGGCCTAGAATTTCAAATTTTAAATTTTTATCGTCATACCTAAATAAAAAAATGAATATTCAACGCTTACCTGTCACATGAAATATGACGATCCAAACAAAGTAAATTCCAACCTAGATTTAAATTAAGTACCATTTAAATCTCCAAAAATAATCCCTTCTTCCATAATCTTTCTACATCCATCTTTATCAAATGAAATCCTCAGTGATAAAAATCTCACTCAAAAAATCTCTACTCTACTGTAATGTCTTTCAGCAGAGAGCAACAAAATTCCAATATAATCACAAGTAATTCTAAATCACATTCGTCCAATCCATTTTGGTTACTACGATGCACAACTCTCTGCCTTCGACTTCGCGACTCGCTCTTCACCGAAACCGAGATAGCCAAGTACATGGATTTCCTGCATCAAAGCTACATATCAAGACTCATCTGCCTCCGCAGAAAGTTCTCCCCCATAATGGAAGAAAAACTCACAGGCCGAATAGAAAGCCTCAAAAAAATCATCCTTTCATTAAGACACGATGGTAAGAATATCAAAGCAGTTCGGTCCAAAAGTTTCCAAGTTCTTCTTGATATTCTTCAACGAGCTTCCAAGAGCCAGCTGCAAACTGAAGATCCAAACACTATTATCTATTGCGCCATCAGTATTCTTTCTCAATACGACGACAGTTTCTGGTACATTGACAACTCTTGTGGTTGGAAACGTCGAAAAAGGTATCGTGTAGCAAAACTCTGCTACATTCAACTCCTAAGAACCTTTATTCCCGTCAAGTGCAAAGAAGTCGTCGAGGCTGTTATCAACGTACTTGATTATGAAAAACTTTGGCAGGTCGAGGATCTCTGTTTCGAGATAATCTGGGAGCTGATAGAATCCGGAGCGGGAGGAGCTATTGTCGCAAATGCCTTGTGTGACAAAGTCGAGCAGCAAATTTCGTTTATAGAAAATGCTCGAGCGATCATCAGAACTCTCTACGAACTCCTCGATGTCTACAAATGGCCTCAGACAGAAGAAACTGTTGTCTTCATAGAAAGACTCTTGCAACTCTATCACTCCAGCCTACACAATCCTTACAATGTCGAACTCGAGTACACCGCATTCACAAGAGGCTTCGAGCTTTGTATCAGGCACCTCATCAAGCAGACTTCCAATTCCTTCATCCTTATCTTCATCCACCGGATGTGTTTCTGGGCGATCAGCGAGGACACCACGAGGCACGCGATCCTGGATTTTGGAAGCACACTCGAATATGCTGCCTATATGCACGAAACTGATCTCTTCGAAAACTCTCTCACCGAGGAGATATTTCCTCTCTTGGTCCAGATGATTCGCTCGACTAATCGACTCGTCAGCCTTCTGGGGAATAGAGTTATGCAGTACCTCATCGACAGAGGGGAGAACCGATTTCTCTTTGACACTCCCAAGATCTTTTTTCAGAATGCTAACTTCCATTTAAGCAGCAGACCATATCGCTCAGAAGATAAGGCCTTTCTGAAGAGGCACAGGGAAGAAATTCACGAGTGCTTGCTGATGAGCATCATGAATCACTGCTCCTTTCGATTAAACTTAGAGACGACTTACTGCACAATTTGTTTAATTGCGATCGAGACTCCTTGTGGATTCACCGCAGCATCATTGGTCTGTCTCACTATGACTATTCAGGATAAAGTGCTGATACATGGCAACTTTCATCGAGAGTTTGTGTATCACGTCCATGCTTTGATCATATCGGTGATGTCTCTTCTTTGCTGGATTCATCAGGCGGAAGAATTCTATGAATACGTGAATAAAATCATCATGGAGAGAGCCCAATGGGCTCCTTATCTCAATCCTCCGATTCAGTCTCGGTACAGTTTCGCAACTCATCACGTTCGATGGGAGAAGCCTGAACTCTTCTTGGTTGACTGGGAAGTTCGCTATGGATTGTGGAAACGTTTCCGGTTGCGCGACAGCCAAAATTCTGGAAAATTAAGACTTCAAAACTAGGGTGAGTACAAAATCGAAGATTGTGTCCATCATCGAAGTGTAAAATATTTATTTAAGCAGTACAGTGAACCTTCTTGAACGAAAATATTTCATGATTATTAAACATCAATCACGAATCTAGATTAAAAATAACAAAATAAATATTTCAATTTCAAATCTTTAAATATTGTATCAAAAGATTAGAACCATAGATCGCCTCCGATATCTTCTTCACTAGGTGGTGGCTCCTGTTTTTCTAAAATTGGCTCGTCCTTAGTTTCGATTTCATCTTCAGACTCGGATACAGCCAAATCGTCCTGTATTTTCACCTCTCCTTTCTTTTCTCTAACTGGCAACCCTGCTAGTAGAAAATCTGAGGGATCGTAGTTTGGATCGACGTCCATGCTTTCTTCTAGAAGTTGAAATTGCATTTCTAATTTAGTTTTTAGCGTGAATCTAAATTTTTTGGTTCCTTTTTAAATTAATTTCAGAGAACAAATATATATTTAATTTTTGGTGTACCTTGCTGAAGAATTGGTTGTTGTTCTCCAGTATAAAATCCAACATTTCCCAATTGCACCATTGCTTCTGCAGCCTGTTGGCTGTCGTCATCTGCTGGCATTTCCACGTCTCTCATTTCACTCATGGGAGACTCGGTACGATCTGGACCTCGGAAATTCTCTTTTATGTCGCTTTAAAAATAGAAAAAAGAAATAGTTTTAATTCCATGTTTTTTTAGTTTTTTTCCAGACTTAAAATTACTCTGAAAAAATGCCATTACTCGAAACTTACCGATTTTCATCCAGTTCCAGATTTTCCATTTCATTATGCTCCGTTTGTTCCTCCCCAACAAATGGAACTTCATCGAAGTCGTCTTCACTGGAGCACTGCAGATCTGTAATCAGAAAGACGAAACGATAATTAAATTGTAGTTTAATTTCCGTTTTAAATCAAGTCAAGTGTCTTTCTCCATTTATAATAATTTATTGATGAGTTTATACCTTCTTCAAGAACGTCTTTTTTCTTGGAAGGTCTAGCAACTTCACCATCCACGTCACCTTCGACATCGACGAAATTAAAGTCGTCCAACGATTTTCCAAAAATGTTTTCTGGTGAACTTGGTTGGCTCTAAAATAAAGGCAAGGAAAATAATAAATTATTAATATCAGTAATCATAAGTCTCATGTCCATATGAACTTTTATTTTAGTAAATAAATAAAGTTTAAGAAAAAATTGTACATAAGTAGAACAAATTACACTTACACCATGGAATTCAGGTTCTGCGATTGTGTAATTCTCTTCGTCTGGTCCTAACCAGGAGGAATCCATATCTGCCTGTTCCATCGCTCTCCTTTGAACCAACGCAATGCTATTTTCTATCGTAGTAAGATTCTCACCGTACTAAAAAGTAAATCATTAATTTAAATAAACTGTCTCAAATAAATTTTCAAACAGGCAATAAAAGCCCACTTACTGAGTCCAAAGTATCTCTGCAAATCCTGAGCATTGATTCAGCCTTTTGCGTAAATGGCGATTCAATTCCATTATAGATTTTACAATTCTCAACGATTTGTTGAATGTCTCGGAGAAAATTGTAACGACTGTGGTACTTGTGAGCTAAAGATAAACAAAATGAATTAAAATCTTTTGACAATAAAGACCTAGAAAATTTTCTAAATTAATATAAAAACTAACCCGAAATCTTTCTGGAAATAGTCTCCAGATCCATTGGCTTCTTGATCACACTGTAGTAATCTTTTACCATCTTTTTGCTCACTGGTTTATGGAAAGCCCACAAATCCTGCATCGACTTTAACCTGTTGTTCACGTCGTTGAGAATGAAGGAAAGAGCAACTTGATCGTTGTCATCAAGCAGAGGATTGATGGCCTTCTCGAGTCTCATCAGACGATCTTCTTTCTCGCGGAGTCTTTCGACACAAGTGTCCATCATCCGTTTAGCTGCCACTGTTAAAGAACTATTTCTCCCATTGTAGATCGTCGAATTCTCTACAATTTGATTGACAGCAGCGAGAAATTCCTCTCTGTTTCGGTACTTCTTTTGCCTCAGGTTCTCTCTAATAGTCTGTAGGTCCATCGGTTTCTCGATAATCTTGTGATAATCAGGCACAGACTAGAAATGTAAAAATATAGCAGTCTCCAGTAAATGAAATTTAGTACGTCGAAGTTCTTTGGATTATTTTAAATTCAAATTTACCTTTGCATTAACAGGGAACAAGAAGGGTTGCACATCTGGCAGGTCTCTCATTTCGTTCAGAATATTTTCGAGCATTGTCGACATGACAACCACAGGATCTGTTCTTCGTCTGTTCGCTGGTCTCTGTTGCCTCTTGAGGTAATCACAGTGATCGTCACCCGTTATTCTTCTTCGTTTCTTGGAATTCACAGCATCCTTTGGTACTTTCAGCAGCAAGGTGCGTTTCTTCATTTCCTCCGCATGCTGTAATTTAATAAATTAATTAGTAGGCTTTAAAAATGTGACTCTTCAATTCCAATCACTGCAATGTTTAATGAACTTCAGGTTTTTTCAGGTCCTCTTCGTGTCTTCCCGGGAATATTTTTATTACTTCTTATTACTCCTCTCCTAAAGTAAATAAAGATTAAAATTTTTGTTTGTAAATATCCGTTTTTCAAAGTTTAAAAGTTTTACTAAGTTTTCAGCTTTTAAACAAAAATTTGATTAAATTGGAAACTGCAAAACTGCAAACTGGAAAAATTAAACTACAAACTAAAAACTAGAATAAATAAATCCTCACCTTAATAAGCTTCGAGGACAATTTAACCTTGGTTCCATCGACATTAACCAGGTCCTGATCATCCGTAACGAGCTGCTTCTCGATTTCCTCCTCCTGTTCCTCCGTCATGGCAACGTTAACCGGTGTAGTGTTCGCTATGCTGTTCTGATAAAGGGGGCAGGCTTTGTTAGTACGCATGTGTCCTACATTACCGCAAGCACCGCACTTGAGTTTGAGATCTGGTTTTAGTTTAGGTTTTTTACGTTTAGGAGTAGTGGTTTCAGATCTAACAGGCTTAGGAGTAAGAGTAGAAGAAGGAAAATTTGTAAATGGAAGGATACTGGCATTGGATGTAACCGGAGTGCTGGAATTGCTTCGATCGAAAAGACTCGCAGTGTTGAACGGAGTACTCGAATTTCCGGCCATCATTCGCTCCCGTTCTTGATTCCTCTTAATTCTTCTTAGTTGCTCCTGAATCCTCCTCTTTTCTCTCTTCATTTCTTCCTTCTGCGCCTCATCCAATGTTGCGAATTGCTTGATAAACGACTCGTCCTTGGAGTTCCTAATCTTCAGGTACGTGTCTATCACAGGTGCTTTCCTAACTATCTCGACTCTCGTGAACTCTTTACCTTCAGGATTCCTAAAAGTTCTGTAAATCTTCAGAACTCGACCAGGCTGCGCGTTCATATTATTCACCGGCGATTCATCCTCATCATCTTTCTTTTTCTCTCTGTTTTTCTTGTCTTGCTCCTGGTTCTCGCCCATTAGCATTTTTCTCAATTCGTGTCGCTGCTGTTCTTCCTTCTCCAAAGACAACTGAGTACTCGTTTTCTTATTCGAGAGCATGTTCTCAATGTTCTTACCCATTTCCTCAATATCCGAACTGTCTTCCTCAGAACTCTCACCCTCATCGGTACTAAGCACTTCATTCGAGGACAAAACTCGGTTTTGTAGATCGAAAATCCTCTGACACTCCTCTTTGTATCTTTCCTGATGTTCGGCTATTGAAAATCTATTTCCTCTCGAGAACTTTGTCATGCCCTCTTCCCCAGCTTTTGCCTTCTCTGTCGAAAGAGTTCTCACGACATCAATGACTTCCCAACGCGAGAGCTTTTTAATTTCTTCTTCTGGAACGCCGAACTTTCTCAGCAAGGCCTTAGCGTTGTTGAGGGACAATCTTCTTAAATCAGCATCAGTTCCAGTCACAGTTCTCTTCGGTTGTGCCTCCTGTTCCTCTTTACTAATCGTCGGTTTGTTAGGAACCCTGACGTAAGAGAAACCTTCGCCACATCCTGTTGGATCAGCCGGACCTGCAAGTTGTAATAAACACTTGCCTTTCATCGCCTGAATATAAGCTCGCGTTGTATTCCAAGGCGCGACCTTGACTTCATCGTCCATTTTCAACTGCATTTCTTCATCATCGTCATCCTGAGGAGTAAAGAGGAACTTTTCACCGTACCCAGCGTCTTTCAATCGCTGTTCAGCTGCAATCATACTGAAATAAGCGCAGCACTGTTCAGGCGAGACCATCGCTCTAATTTCTTCCTCAGTAGGCAGTCTGAATTCCGGTTTAATCACCCACCAATTCGAATCCATTCCCGTTCGTTTGAAATCAGCACAGAGCTTCAATCGCTTCCTGATACTACTTTCGCTGTGCGATGGAAACGCCTTTTTTATATCGTCCATTTTTATCCTCCTTGGCGTGTCCTTTGATTTCCAGAAGAGTCGGTATATGAAAACCTGGAGAAAGTCTCTTACAAAGTTGTTCGCTCGCTTGGAATTAGGTCCAGGAACTTCGTAAAGCGGACACTCTTGGCCAGCGACGAAAAGCGCGTCGATTTCTCGAATATGGTACTGATGCCTCGTCCTAATGACCAGGAAATCAGACGATGGGGATTTGTGCTCGTAAATAGGAGCTCGATACATGTTATTTTCTATCGCCTGGATGCTCTGTCCAGGAGTAAGAATTCCAAGAAACGGACTCGTGTGAGCGTAAGCGGTTTCTCCGTACTTGTATTTCGGGGGTCCTTGATCTTTCCCTGCTTTTCGCTTGTAGTAGTTCTTCATTTTAGAACACATGCCCACTTGATTCATGAGAGGTGGGTGCTCTTCGGAAAATTCGACGAGGACTATTTCTCCATCCCGACCTGTTAAATCCTCAGCAGTTCTCATAAAGAAGACATCGCCACCACCGGAGGCTATTCTCTCCTGTTCCCTTTGCTTTGACTTCTTCTTGATGTGTTTCAACAAAGGAAGAACTGGATGAGGACCCGGTGCAGAAAGAGGACCATGGCTAAAACGTCTCAATGGTGGCCTGTGGAAATTCCTAAGACGCATTGGTCCCATGTAAGTTTGGACGAAGGGCGCTCGCAGTTCAACGACTGGAGTGCTGTGTTGAATTATGTTTCCTCCACCTACTTTCAGTCTCAGAGTCGTTTCCGAGGATCGAGGCAAATAATAGGTGTCGTTCGAAATGTTGAAGGGATCCCTGTCTGGAGATTTCGGTGGAGGGGGTGGAGCATCTTCCTCGAGTACGTTAATCACTCCAGCCTTTCCGAGGAGGAGTTTACTCTTTTTTACGTGAGGATGAGGGATTTTCACTTTAGGCTGGGGTCCGTTTTCCTTGTGAAGTAGAGCAGGGTCGATATCATCAGGAATTCCGAGGACTATATTCTCGTCGTTTGGATCCAAGGTCAGGATCTTTGGTTTCGGTATCTTCTTCATATTCTCTGCGTCCCAGATGATTTCCTCTTCCCAAAGCCCGTAGACTAGTTCCTCGTTTTCCACTGGGAAAATGGAGTACCAGGTGTCGTCATAGTTTTCCTCCCTGTGCATTTGTTGACCGCCCTTCGTCAGTGGCCTGTTTTGCAAAAAAGAAACTCTTTAGAAGAAAAGTTAATATAATAACTCTAATTTTCTAGGAGCACTTACAGTTTATTTTTTTGCGATGGAGCCATTATTTGGGTAGCAAGTCGGACATTGGGAGCTACAGGAACTGGAGCTCCTTTCCCAGGTTGGCTGAAGGCTTGCGCCGTTCTGTTTCCACTGGAAGGAACCCAACCAGCTGCGTTATTTTTACTGTTTAGTTTGTGCATTACCTTGTGCTTTATGTCATCGCCGTTCCACACGACGTCCTCCTCCCAACGCAATTGCGAAACCATCAAGAAAGCGTCGCCGGAAAATTCTCCACCGCTGTTTTCTTCCTCTTCTTCCTGGGGTTCTTGCTGAAATAATAAAAGCAAAAAAAAATTATAAAAATTATAAAAACTGCAACTGAAACCAACAAAAAAATTATTTAAAAAAACTAAAAATAAGAATACGATTAAAGAGCTAAAAATATTGCACGTGCGCTAAAGCGCGCGTGAAATATTTCTGTACCAACCATTAAGATACATACTTGTATTTTTTCTAAGTATGCTGTTATTTTTAATTAATTCTGCTGACCAGCAAACGCTGATTTGTAACAAGGAGACGTATATTAAACATCTGGATCAAAGAAGAGGGAAAATTTCTAATTATTGAGAAAGCCCTGATTTATTTGACTGGCCACTTTTTTCAAAAAGTATGGAAATCTGGCATTTTTGCAATTGTTGTTGCTTTTTTCCAGGTTTACTGGTATTTCTACTTGATTCTGCTGGCCAGGAAACGTTTTTTATAACAAAGAGACTCTAAGCAAATATCCTCTACAAAGAAAATGGGAAATTTTTAACTACTGAGAAAGCCCCGATTTTATTTCATTGGTCAATTTTTCCAAAAAGTGGAAATTTGGCATTTTGCAATCTTTGTTGCTTTTTTCCAGGTTCACCGGTATTTTTAATTCATCCTGCTCGCTGGCAAACGTTTTTTTGTAACAAGGAGATTCTAAGCAAATATCCCCCGCAAAAACGGGAAATTTCAAGCATTTTATTCCCAATTAACATTGTTTAAATTAGGAATCGGAAGCCTTAGTTTTTTAAGGGTTCGGTCCACTTAAAGTTTCGGCAAGGGTTCGGTTTGAACTGAACCCTTGAAATTTATTAAAGGGCTCGTTACGGACCGAACCCTTAAAATTTTCTGTACAGTTCTGTTCACAGTGCTAACAGAAAACGATCGAGATTATTATATATGTAATTCGAATCGTACCTTCTCTTCAGAGATTTTGAAACCGTAATTGAAACCATCTCCAGTTTCTGGAACTCCTAGAATGTCGTACCAAATTTGGGCTGGTCCAAAGCGCCAGTCTGCAACTTTGGGACCCATGTCTCCATTTTCTCCACAATCGCCAGTTTTACCAGTTTGCTCTTTATCCTCCACGGGCTTTAGTAACTTTTCCTCGTCATCAGAGCGACATTCTGTGGGAGATGGATCTGCTCCATAGTTCATGACCCAACCCTAAAAACAATAAGTTTCCATGAAGTGAAATCTTCAATCCAAAGATAAATGTATCTTAGATTAAAGAAAATGTATATACCTTAAATTTAGATTTTCTTGACTCCTGATCAGAGCCGGAATCAGAATCCTTAACTTCGTGATGGCGTTTCTTTTTACGACGCTTTTTGACACCTCTCCAAATTTGTGGCAGGCTGCTTGGCTTTCCAGGGCCAAAGAGTCTTGAAAATCTCAAAACTTTATTTGTCCGAAAATCCGGAAACAAGTCGGTTACATCGATATTGGCATATTTTGAAGGAAGCATTGATGCAAGAGGTGTTTCCAATTTTCGTTTCCTGGCAGCTTCTGCTTCTTCCGGAGTTAGGGCTTCCTTTTCTTCAGGCAAAGGTGGTGGTGGCATTAACTGAGTATCAGATTTATTCACCACCTCTTCGTCATCTGCATCGTAATCTGTGCTTTCCTTTTCTACTTTTTTTAATTCGTACATATTACCTGAAAGAAGTGAAAATATTCTTCAGCTCATTAACTACGTCACAATCTAGACTTTTTTTTTACTTTTTAGATCATTGTATATACCTAGCAAGACAAACTTGTTTTTAACTTCAAATCAAATAGAATACAGAACTTTAAAGTTAAAGTGAAAAAAAACGAAATAGAGAGATCAAGGAATATATTTGTTCGTCACTGCACTAACAAAGTTCGGAATGTATGACATTCGACCTTGACAGAATAAATATTTGAAGAATCTTTTGAAAATATTCTAAAAACAGGCAAAAGTTATTAAAAATATGGAAAATATCTGTGATTGTGCGATTTAGTTGATATTGACTTCACAGCTTCAAGATATCCTCCCTTTTAATAAAATTTTGAATTAATAATTTGATAAATATGTCATTTTGTAAAACATATTGTACAAAAATTGTGATTATTATTGACTATTATTTGGAAATACAGATGAGAAATAGATCTTTAACCATTTTTAAACATCTTTAACTATAAACTATTCAACTTATCACTTCATAATCATCTTGTTCAACTTATTTCACGCGATTATCATAAGCCCAAATTATTAAAGAAAATATTTTTGGCATTATTTAGCAATTTTCTATTTTAAATTTGTAGTTTGGGACGTCGAGTAACCTGACATTTTTCTAACATTTTTATTTTTAATTTCTAAACGAAGTCGTCTAAAGTTTTGAAACTTTCCTAAATTTTGCCCTGATCTGAATCCTTTGTTCAAATATATTTATAAAAATTTAATTAATTACAGGAAATGTGAAAAATAGTAGGGACTTAAAATGGTCAATTTTTTGTTAATCACTCTAAAATAAATATTAACAGTGTACTTATAAATCAGTTTTTTAAATTTAATTTCTTATGTAAAAATTCAACCATTTGTATTATGAAGATTAAATGACTAAAAATATTTTAAATGTACGTTGTTTTATTGGATTTTCGATAGAAGGTATACAGAATCCAATTTTTATACTAAAAACGGCGTAAAACTTAAGAAATTTCAAGTAAAAGAAATGAAAAACTATTGAGTCTTTGCAGAAGCAGTTCTACACACAATATAAACATAATAAAATGATATCAATAACGACAACAGAACCAAAGATAAACGTACTTGTATTCTCTTCACAATTGTCTTCGGCTAATTCGTTAATATCCGAAAAATCAAAAGCTGATGGTGACTTTTCGAGATAATCGTCACCCTTATCATTTTGATCCTGATTATCTTTTTCATTTCCTTTTGCCTTCTCTTTACTATCATTTTCTTCTTCGTTAGTTTTTTCAGTCTCACTTCTCATCATCTCTTGTAAAAGAGAGCTTAATCCAAACTGACTTAACGAAGAGAGGTGTTGTTTAGCTTCAGAATCAAGAATATCATCTTCCAATTCACCATTTTCATCGATATTCCCAAACATGAAACCAGTCATGTTAATCCCAGAATCAAAGTCCTTATCATTCTCTTCGTCGGAATCCATTTTGTTTTCTTTTTAACTTATTTCAAAGTATAATAATCAGTAAATTAATACTTAAATCTAATATTTGTGTAGACGTTAAAAAGAGGTTAGTAGTCGTTCCTCTCATGAACTTTCCACCCGGTCCCCATAACAATATATTAACTTTTTTCTTACTTGTGATATTCAACATTTATTAACATTTTCAAATTACTTCACTTTTTCGGATATTTAATTCTTTAAATAATGTTTATTTATCATTTTTATGGGAACAAATCCCAATAAATGAAACGTCCTCGTTGATCATTTTCAATCACTCACAATCACTAACAATCACTGATACCAACTGAACAGAGTCACACTGAGTCACTGACTATAATAACGATACAGTCGGACCTCCACCGTGTCATAATTTCGGGGGGAGTTATTACTTCAAGGAGGTAGTTCGGAGGGGAAATTGGAAGATGCGCAGCAGGCATTTGCGCACACACGTATGTATCCATGAGTGGGTGTAAACTATCTGCGCAAATGCCTTCTCGAGAGTAGGGGCAAACGATTTGAGACTAGTAGCGGGGAATATGACATGACGTCCGACTGTAGATAATCAACTGCTTGTTCTTTGTAGAGAAAAGTGCGAATTGCATCCGTAGGGGCGCTGATTCAGCGGTTGTTATAAATAATTTTTCTAAGAAACACTCGAATTAGTTCAATGTACAAGAAAATTGGTAGTAATATATTGAGTTTGCGTGTAATAAACAAATTTTATGTAATTAAATTAAAAATCATCATAATTTATAGATTACAGTTTGACCTCCACCATGTAAACTTCCACCATGTCATATGCTCCTCATCTGCTGCTCCCACCATTAGCCGTTAATAGTAGATCATAGTAGTTGACGCTTGCGCAGATGGTATCCTGCGTGCACACATAACCTATGCATAGTTTACACCCACACATGGATACATACGTGTGTGCGCAAATGCCTGCTGCGCAACTTTCAATTTCTCCTCCGAGCTACCTCCATCAAGTAATAACTCCCCCCGAAATGATTACATGGTGGAGGTCCGACTGTACCTCATTTGAATTTTAATTTAAATCGAGTTGCAAGCCTTTGCCGCTAGGAGCGCTCTTTGATGAAAAAGCTTTTAACATAATAACATATGTACTGGCGCATCTGCGTAAATTTTTTCATGTCTCGATGACCGTGGGTGATCGAAGCTTGTTTGTTGCTTGTGTTGTTATAATCGATGAAATAATATTTATTAAATACTAAAAAGAATCATGTAAGTATCTTTTTGATACTGATGAATTGAAAAATTCGCCTATCATCGAGTTAGTGATCAATAATATTGGGGACGCACAAAAAGTGCAGAAAAGCTTGTCTCTTTGGAAAGCTAACCTCGCATCGCATTTTCAAGAATGGCGGTCGGCTCTACGAAAGTTGTGCAGGTAACAAATATTGCACCCCAAGCAACCAAGGATCAGATGCAAACTCTTTTTGGATATCTGGGGAAAATAGAAGATATCAGATTATATCCAACAATTCGAGATGTGGCAGTGCCGGTTCAGTCTCGAATCTGCTACATTAAATTCCACGATCATGGTTGTGTCGCGGTTGCCCAGCATATGACAAATACAGTTTTTATTGACCGTGCTTTACTCGTTATTCCATATCAGAATGGAGATATTCCTGATGAACAGAGGGCTCTTGAATTAACCAACAATGGTACTGTTGTACCAGGTATGTGTAATTTTGTTTCTACATTTTTGGAGAATTCGATGCTCTAGACTTGAGATTACAGGGATTGTTTCGTGTTTTAAACAATTATCCAATTAGTTATATGTTTGTTTGCCCGCTAGAAAAAAACCAAAGGTGGAAGTGTGACGGGATAAATAAGAGAGGCATATTACTTGGCCGGATCATTTTTTATTATAAAAAATTCTGAATCATCGGTGAAATCCAGAATAAAAATAGAAATCTAATCGTCAAAAATGCAGCTTTTTATATCAATACGAAATTAAATATACTTACATACCATACAAAATGATACATTCTGTTTTTACTATCTTTTAATCAAACCCATAAAAAAATCTTTAAAAAGCATAAAATCCTGCTAACTATATTCAAATTATCGCAATCTGGACGTTTTGCAAACAAGGAATTTCCGAGTAATTTTTGACAAATCTAAAAGAAAGCCTCAGCATTTTGTATTTTTACCAGTCTAATAAAAACGTTATTTGTTCAAATTTATAATTGAAAGAAATATCAATTTTTGAAACTTTTTATCTGGAGTCTTAACGTTTAAGTGAATGTATTAAAATAGCCACATTCTATTTTATATTGTCATTTTATTTTTAAATTAATAATGCAAATGAGTTTTGAATAGAATTTTGAATTACTTCTTCTATCAATGATTAATTAAGGAATAAACCGGCAGAATATAAATTGTCACGTGGCTAACTTAGGACACCCCCTTAATTATATTATAAATAATTAATTATCTTATAAGACCTACTCTAATTTCTAACAAGTAGGCATAATGTTTTCCAACATGAACTAACTCTTTACAATATTTTCAGGTCTCTATCCATCGGAACCGAAACTTCCAGCAAATGTAGTAAACGCAATAGAAGGAATTCCGCCGAATCATGTAATCACAACAATGGATCCCAAATTAGAATTGAGTGGCCTTCCGCCTTATCCGCATTTGCCTGGTCACTTGGACAGCAGAAGGATCGAGGAGATCCGAAGAACGCTTGTGGTTGCAAATTTGGACCCGTCAGTGACGACAGAACAGTTATTAGAATTTTTTAGTAATAACAACGTGGAAGTGAAGTATTCAAGACTCTGTACCAGAGATTCGGATACTGAACACTACGCATTAGTAGAACTCACTGAACAAGTCGCTATTGTGCCAGCTTTACAGTTAAACGATGAAATGTTGGGCGACAGACCTCTTAAAATATTCCACTCCATCCAAGCGATAGCGAAACCAGAAGCGAAGAGCAACGAAGCAGCGCAAAAGGAAATCGAGGAGGCCATGTCGCGGGTAAAAGAAGCCCACAATTTAATTTCCGCAGCTATAGATCCAATGATTGGTGGCATGTTATCTAAAGACAAAAGAAGTCGGAGCGGTTCACGTGGAAGGAAGTCTAGGTCTCGATCGAGGGGTCGTTCCAGAAGATCCAGATCTCGAAAGCGTTCTCGGTCTCGTCACAGGCGCTCGCGTTCAAGACATCGTCGTAGATCGAGATCACGATCAAAACGCAGGTCCCGATCTAAGGAACGCCGGCGGAAATCGCAATCTCGTAGGAGAAGTAGCTCTCGAGGTCGTCACCGTTCTCGTTCCAGATCACGAAGGTCTAGGTCTCGACGTTCCAGGTCCAGGTCAAAAGAACGTAAGAAGAAATCTCCGAAACGAAGAAGTCGATCGCGCTCTCGCAGCAAACGATCTAAGTCAAGGTCCAGGCGTTCGAGATCCAAGTCGAAGTCCAGATCATCCAAATCTAAATACTCCGAGAAGTCCAAGGATAAAGACAAGGAAAGGCGCAGTAAGGACAAGTCCGAAAGCAACGGGAAAAGGAGCGACGGCGACAAAAGCGAAAAGAGCGAGAAGAAATCGAGTAGGGACAAGAAAGCGGAAAAGGAATTTAAATCTGAGGAAAAATCTAGAGCAGGTTCTGAGTACAGAGATAGCAAGGAAAGACAAGGCTCTTCGGACTAATTTAATTTTTATTACTAATGAAGTGCTTCATCGTCTGACTCTTAGATATTAATTCAATGTTCATTTCGATTCGACTGTAACAAGGCAGTAAAGTAATAATAAATATATACTGAATGTCAAGCCGTTATTTTTGATTTCCTCGAGGTCTAGAACATCATTTAGATTCTGACTAAACTAAAAACTAAAGTAAAAAATTAAAATTGTATTTATGATTTTGAACTTTACAAAAGGTCTTGGAGATGGGTAACAATTTAAATCTAAGATTAATTATTAATTTCGTATTGTGAGTAAAGCTCTGTAGGGTGTTGGTCCAGCAGTGACACCGTCAATGAAATTAGTAGTGGGTTTTTCTTCTCCTGGGACGACGGAGAATGTGAATTCGTGTAAAAGAGTCGCTATGATAACAAATACGTTACTTTTGGCAAGAACTTCACCCATGCATCGATGTCTTCCTACCAAAAAAAAAAAAAACGATTTTGGAGTAATGAAAATTGACCAAATTAATACTTTTGATATCAATAATTACCCAAACTAAATGGTAGAAATTGTTCAGGCTTCATCAACTTTCCTTGATCGTCGATGAATCTTTCTGGTCGAAAAGCTTCAGGATCTTTCCAATAGTTATCCATTAGGACTCGATTGAAATTAACAACTATCATTGTGTCCTGCAGAGAATATTCTGTTTTGAAAATTCAGTTCTTCAAGATTTAATCCCGATTTTCTTACCTTTGGGATTCGATGACCCAAGATGTAAGTATCGTCCAAAGCTCTGTGAGGAACATTCATGGTCCTTCCCATAAACATCCTTAAGGATTCGTATACTATTGCATTTACGTAAGTCATCCTGGAACAAAAATTAATATTCATTTCTCAAAATCTTAATCTTTTTATGTTTTAATTTGAATTTGCAGGACAGGCTGGCAGGGTTTTATTTGGATTCGAATTATTTGCATACCTAGATTTATCATTTAGCGAAGGCAACCTTTCGCGACAGGTCACTAAGTCTATTTCATCCTGAGCTTTTTTTTGTACGTCTGGATTTAATACCAAATACAAAAAACAAAAGCCTAGAGTTTTTGATGTGGTTTCTGATCCAGCCATAAATAAATCGACACAAATCGCCAGCAGTTGAGACTCTGGAAGTTTAAGTTTGTAATTTGAGATTTAATTATTTGAGTTATTGCTTATTTAATTTTTATTTACCTGAAAAGCTATCGTTGGGACTTTCGGATTGCAAAACTTGTAAGTAGACGTCCATTAAATCTCGCAAGGATTGAGGATCAAATGTTTCTTTGTGATTGTGCCACTCAACCTGAAATTAAATTATTTTCTGAAATTTCGCTTTATTCAAATATCAAAGCATTAACATTTTATCAAGCAGGAAATTAATTAACTGAAGATATTGAATAACTAAGAACGATGACTTTGTGCATTTGGGGTCTAGGAGTTTATGTTTTCACAGATATTTGTATATTTGAAAAAATTATTTAAATAGATCTCGAATATCCTCGAGAATTTACAGTTAACATCTAATTAAATTAAAAAGAACTCGGATACAACCGAGAAAAAAGTTGATTTAAACATCCTAATCAATATCCTAGACCCCAAAGGCACAAAATCATAGTTCTTAGTTCAAAGGAGGGCCGCAATAACGTCAAAAATATTGAGTAACACCAAATTAATTATTATTATAATTAATATGTATCACTAACCTTTAAAAATTGCCATAATTCTTTATGAGTCTCTATAAAGGCTTTATAACCAGATGCTTCGGGAGCAATGAACCTAAGAATGGGGAAATGCCCAAATGGACAGCCAATCATGTCAATTTCTCCAAGGAGTTTGTTGAGAATCCTCTGAAGATGTAACATTTGTTTGTCGTCTGTATTGAATCTAGAATTTCATTTTATTACTAAAGATTTTTATTTTTTATTCAACTTGATTTTGAGATTTTAATACATACTATAATCAGTATAATCCAGCATTAATTATTTTTCAGTGATCTTTTAATTTTACCTTCGACCAGCCATCATCCTCCAAAGAGTATTAAGAACTGGAACTCCAAATGCATCATGCATAGAAACAACAACCCTCGTTGGTTGAGTAAGTCTTCTAATTTCCTCATAATCTTCTGCCTTTGCATAAATGTTCTCCAACTTCATTGGTTCTGGAGTTTCTGCCTTTTCAATCTTGTCTTCCATCTCATCTACCAATTGATATATTTGACCATCTTTAGACTTTTTGTTGTCTTTGCAGGAAAAATTAATATCTCTAGCAGGAGCTGATGTGTTGGGACTTCTTCCAAGAAGCTTTTTAAAATGCTCGACCAGATGTTGTGCTTCTTCTTCAATCAAGGTGGCCATACTCGTTCTACCAAAACCGAATTCTCGCAGATGACGAAGAACAAATCTTCGCTGTTCGACCCATAAATTTCCATCGGTCACGATAAGACCTAAAAAAATTTAGTTTTTGTTTTATTCAATTTAAACTTCAAAGTTGATGTGATATTTTTATTCTATTTTTTTCAGGTTTAGAGTTTAGAAATAATAGTTCAAAAAGTCTCAGAAAATCTGAATAATTTAATTAGAACTTTGAAGTTTAGGATTCAGAGTATCTGCAAATTTTCTAAGTCTTATTATTAAATTCTTATCAGGGAAACATATATTTTTCCCACCTTGTCTCTTTCCGAAAGTTCGAACTTCGTAAACAGGACCAAAAGGTCTTCCATCGCAAACGTCATTCATACACATGGATCGCATGCTTTCAAAATTATTTAATATAACAATTCGATCCACTCCAACTTTTAATCCAACTACCGGACCATATCTCTGACTCAGAGCTGTGAAAGTTGCAGGAAGCGATCCAGTTTTCTTCCTTATTCGCTCGACCTCCAGGGCTGATCCCAAAATTGGCCACCATTTCGGTCCTTATCAATGGCAAAATTATTAATTCATTAATTATTTAAAATTCAACATTAATTAAATTTAGACTGCAGTATTTTTTTATAGAAGCTCAAGAATCTCAGAAAATAATTTAAAATTCTAAATTTACAAGCAATTCATTGAGTTTGAAATTAACTTAATGATTTTAAAATCAATTAAAATTATTTACCTGGTGGGTATCCTTCTGGTTTTCGTGATCCCAAATATAGAAGCAGTAACGTCACAATAAAAAAGAGGGCTGCTGTTAAAAGAAAACTAAAAGAAATCGAAACAAGCTTAGAATATGAGTCAAGTCATTTATAAATTAATATTACTTAAATTTAATTTTATATTATAAAATAATGTTTTAGTCAGAAAAAGTTGTTTTTTTATTATTTGATAAATTAAGGAAAATATATTCATTAAGATGACGAAATTCCTCAGATGTGCAATAAGAAAGTTTCTAAACTTCCTTTCTTTTTCCAGTTTTTATTGTTTAACAAAGAAGGCTAATTATTTTTGATGATGTAGACGAATTTTGCATTGCAGAATTTTTATTGCCCATTAGAATATGTAATCCACGTTTACGAGTCTATTTAAATACTGGAGAACTTTTCCATGCTCTGTTCAAAGAAAGTGAAACGTGTAATCTTATTGGTGAAAGTTGTATACGGAAGGTGTGCGATTCCATGACTGTTACTTTCAATCCTCTGTAGCTGGTAGCATAACAAGTTGCGTAATTGAACGCATCTCGATCTTTTTTCACAATCATTTGTGACTTAAAACTATTATTAATATTTTATTTCCCTTTCTTACACAATTTTTAAATAGTAAGAAAAACTTACTTCAACTCGGTATTACTTCACTCTTCCAAAAAATGAAGATCGTTTAATAAAAATTAATTTTCTTAAATAAATTTATTTATTAACTAATTCAGATAACTATAAATAACTTTTCAAAATTTTGCAATTTTTATATTAAAGTTGGAACTCAAATCAATTTATTAAAATCTTTTTTATTTCTACTCCGAAGATTGGAAATATTAAATTTGCATTTATTTTGAAAACAAATTTAACACTTGAAAATAATTCATTTTAAAATGCGATTTGTTATATTTGAAATTAATTTTTTACTTTTACTTTTATTTTTTACTTTCTCTAATTTCAAATTAACTAAATTAAATTTTTGTTAAATTAAAGATCTAATTGATTTTTAAAAGATATTATTTTCCAATCATTTGTCCAGAGGAATTTCGTCTTCTATTGAAATAATATTAATAACAACAATAATAAAAATATTTGTTTAGAATAAAGTTGAAAAATGAGAATTATGAATTGATAAATGAGGGAGTTAAGTGTAGTGACAATATAATTATGTAGCACTGTAAATACACATTTTTCACTAATTTATAGTCGCGTGTTGCAGATTATCCCGAATTGTTTTACCTTATTTCCCACATGATTATACCACGAGTCTGTCAGAAACTGTCTGACAGCCGACTCGTATACCTTGCATTTATCCGTATTTCTTTTCCTTCTTGTTGAAACGGACGCTGTTACGGGATTTGAGTAGGGAGGAAGTGAATGCATCTTATATCAAAAATATTTTCTCAATTTTTTCTTTATTTAAGTTTACCTTTCTAGAATTCAAAAAAAAAATCACGGCTACTAACCCGGCTTGAAACCCAATTTACAAAAAACAATTCGAATGTTCTCTGAAAAACTTTCATTCATGTTTTAATTTCTCTTTTAATTATTAAAAATTTTTCTGATATCTGAAAAATACAATTGATTAACAAATAACGTCTCTATTTAAAAAAGAACTGTATGTAGCACTGTAAATATAGCACAAATATAAAAAAAAGAGTTTTTCTGTTTAAGGCATTTTTTTATAACTATTGAGTTAAATTTACATATTTTTATTCTATTGAGATGCTTTTGCTATGCAAAGTATTTTTTCTTGTCCATTGAAAAAATATTTTATCATATGGTAGTTTTGTTCTTTATTAATTAAAAAATGGATACATAGTATGAACAAATTAATTAAATAGTATTTTAAACAATTTAATGATTTAAATTGACTTTTGCTAAAAAACTAAACTAGCTGATAAGTCAAAATTTGCAAAATATTTTTTTTTAATAATAATCGCGTTTAAAACACAAGCTTAGGGACTTTACTACGAGATGGCCTCAGTATTCACTTTCAAATTTTATTCAAATAATTTTCAATCTCTCCTTATAAAAGTTATTAGAAAGATTATAGTTATTACCTTATATTACTATTAAAATGATAAATTATTTATAAGCATCTTATTTTTGGATAAGAATTCAAAACTTTCTACTACTAATAAATAGTAATTTTGAACTTAATTATACAAATATATTTAAAAATTTTAATTTAAAACTTAATAGACGATAGAATAGCAAAATAAAAAAATGTTTGAAGTATAGATGGAGATTTATTTATTGAAAAACACTTTCTTCGTTTTACACGAATTTTTTTACTGTTACATAGATTTTGGCAGTCATAATATACCATAATATTGTCATACATATACATATATATTTTTCTTTATTTATAATAGAATAATTTTCATATTTACAGTACAAGGAACAGATACATTACATATTAATACTTATACCTACGTATTTTCTTTTATTAATTTTACTGATTTTTTCTCATAAAATGCAGTACATTATTTTATCTGTACAAACTTTCGACTCTTAATTAATGGGAAAAAAACACTTCAAGTTTCTACTCAATGTAAAATACTGTCCGAACTAGTGAGAATGTTTTATGAATTATATTTATTATATTTTAAAAACATAATTTAAATTAATTTCAGACATTTTTTACGCACTGGTTTCTGCAAATTTAATGTTCACTAATTTATATAAGGTAAATTGTTTTCAATAATTTATTTTCAAGGGAAAATTTTTTTTTTTTTAATTTTAGTATTCTCAGTCCCGCCTTGCAAGTAAAAAATCTTTTCAATGTCCGCCATTTCAAACAGGAAACGATTTTAAGGAAGGGTTCGTCAAAGAAACCAGTTTTTAACTCCACCCAAACCCCAGCTAATAAAACGTTGTCTTTTCATTGGATAAGACACGAATCCTGGTCCCCTCTAAGAAAACAAATAAAATTTCCGTAGAGTAATGGCCGTCTAATTTCCAGTTTAGTTGAACAATATTACACATAAAATTAAAATAACTTTATAAACCCCATATGTACAAAAAAAGTAAAACAAAACAAGCTGGGTTTTATAAACTTTCGGTTCAGTTTAAAATTTAGGGTATCAAAAAAGATAAAATACTGATCAACAAACTAAAACTCTCTTTCCAATATTTTATTCCCTAATTTTCAAATAAAGTCCTAAATCTTTCTAAAAATGAGAATCTTTACCAAAAAAGTCTGCAATAAAAAATTGTAAATTGAATTTTAAAAATCAGGTATTTTTATGATTTCAAAAAGATAAGAAATAAATTAAAAAATAGTCTGGTTTATAAATGAATTTAGAGTCTTTATAGAAAATTCGACTTTTTCATTGTCTCTTAATTAATTAATAGATCACTGATTTTAAATTAATAGATTGATTCTATCGTCAAGCTTAGATTATCATTGCGTTTTAATGCACCGGTAAAAAAATCAATAAATCCAATCAGGCGTAGGCGTGAACTCGCGTGAGGACTTCGTCGCAAGATTGGCCATGAAAAATCTCATCGTGATGATCGCTACAATTTTCATCATAATCCACGGGTCACATGGTGTGCTGGGGTGGAGGTAAAATAATTTCGTATCCTGATGTTGAATCTCTTATTCCTTGCTGAAGATGATGATGGGAACCTGTCATCATTGGATGATGTGTCTGCTGATAATACTGATGATGGGACATGCTTGAATGACTCGAATAATAAACTGTACTTTGATCCATGTCCTTTCCTGAAAAATGACCATTTTTAGAATTTTCCAAAATAGAAATAATACTTTACCCAAAATATAAATTGTATCAAAGAATAATCAATAACAGGTCGAATATGAATAATGACAAGTATTTATTGAGTTACAGTTAAATAAAAAAATAATGATTAATTATAAATGCCCCATCAAAGAATTTAGAGATATTATTTATCAAAATATTACTAATAGATGTTTTTTTGAACATTGAATAAACCGCCAGTTTTCAAAAAGATTGACGGAGAAAAAATCAAATTCAAGACTGTTTCAAAAATACAAAATTGTCGAGTTCGTATAAAATTTGTTTGTAATAAATATAAATAGCAACTCATAAAAGAGAAACATGTAATTTGTTATACGAAAATATTCGTCTGATAGAAAAAATATACCCTAATAAAGACTCAAAAAGATTAAAATAGTTTTTTTTGTAACACCCACTTTGAAAGTTGAACTTGTGCCTCTAAACTAAATATGCAAAAAGATACTCCTTGTCAGTACACAACTGGCGACATCGTAATGGTACCCCAACCTCAAATCTGACACTTCTTGTTTTCTGTGAGTTTGTCCGTGTGAAAATATCGAAAATATATACCAAATTTATACCACTTTTAGACCAGGAATATACCAACTTTGGTCTTATTTTGGTATACACTGTTTAGTTTATACCTGCAGTACTTTTAGACTATAGATTTCTACGGCTAATCTATGTATCTACATCTTTCTCATTCTATCCTTCTTCCACAATAAACTTTCTCACTCAGGTGACATTTAAAGGGCCTATTCTACCTACAGATATCAATTACATTAATTCAAGCATGGTTCACAAATGACATATTGAGGAACCTTCTCGGAACTCTTAAAAAGTATGACTAGATAGAGAGCCTTCAAATTTATGAATAAAAATTTTTCAATTTTGAAATCAGCGCTTTGAAAGTTTAAAATTCATATTCAGCAGATCGTGACGATTCCAGATATCTAAAATTTGCCATGAAAAGTTT